>CAHIKZ030001313.1:2312500-2457500 GCA_903632075.3 Acanthosepion pharaonis
AGAAAACTGCAAGAATTATACAGATGAACGCTACCATACATTACAAATACAACTGAGGTCGAATTCACTATCAAGACAAAACTGAAAACTGTAAAAAATTTGGTTTCTATACAATAATTCATTTCTGATAAAGCTTGAAAAAAATCGAAACATGTTACAATTATAGACACTTTCTATTTGTTCCTTATCCAACATATAAGAAACAGGAGACATGGTGGAGTATATATATATATATATATATATATATATATATATATATATATATATATATATATATATATATATATATAGGAGAAGCACGAAACAATTGAAGAGGGTTCTTTGGGGAACTTAAAAGTTATACACCAGTTCTTTATATTCATTATGGTTGGTTCTGCATGCTTTGACCACTATAATCAAAGGATTTGTGCGTGTGGTCTGACTGTCAACTTCTCGGAATTGAATTTCTTGACCCTGATACGTGAAAATCCACGGGAGACAACAGTATATGATTATATGATGAAAAATAGTTTTTTAGTTTTATGAAAACTGTTCAATATCAGGAATAAAGCATATACTAATATATATATATATATATATATATATATATATATATATATATATATATATATATATGGAATAACGACATATACATTTTTATTCATCAAGAATAATTTTCGGGAAACGTATATAACAAAGTAAAAACTGTTAATGCGACGAAACATGTGCACGAACGCGATATACTATAAAATTTAAAATATATACATATTTTTAAATAAATATTTTTTTCAAAACAATTTTTTTAAACAATTTGAATTCTTCAGTATTCTGTCACATGGAAACTTTTCCATTTTACCATACTTTTTTGTCCTAATATATATATATATAGTTAATAAACAATAAAATCCAAAATAATAATGTTTTAATCTTTTATATTACTTGAATTTAATTGGATTATATACTAACGCATTTTTTGCTACATTATTCATCTCTCTCTCTATATATATATATATATATATATATAATTATTTACAAAAGTGTTCATAGTTTGGCACATGGAGAGAGAGAGAGAGAGAGAGAGAGAGTTTGAACCGCTCCATGACCCTTGAAATTATCTCGGGGTACAACTATGTGTAGACTGAGACAGCGCCATGTTGTTAGGTTTCAACTGACAATACCAGTAAAAGTGACTGTAAAACAAGGAGGCCAATCGTCAAGTAATAGTAGGTGCATATCATTAAAATAAATGGTTTTAACACTTTTATCATTGTCTAAGCTAATTCCGGATAGGACTAAATGGGAAATATACAGGGAAGATGATTATATTGCGCCAATAATTGTTTACGTCTAGCCTGCTATACGCAGATATTCATCGAGCACAATGAAACGCCTGGTTCTTTTTGCGGGAAAAGAGATTTTTATTTTCCATTCTACACACACACACAGACACACACACACCGCCTCGTACACTATTTTTGTCTTATTTATTTTCCTCCTTTTTTCCGTGCATAATTAACATATGGTGTGTGTACACAATTTGGCAGGTTTTTCGCGCACACATACACAGACACACACACACACACATATATATATATTCTGCGTGTGTGTGTGTACGTACACTGTCCAAACAAAATACTACGCACAATAGACCCATCAGCATTGCATCACAATAAGTATACATTTACATCCCCCCAATAAACAGTTAAGTAGACGGACCACTGCACTGACTTTCAATCATTTTTTGGCTGACACACAAGAGAAAACCTTCCCACGCCACTCTAAACCCGACTCCACTGACCCAGACACAATCGAACTTGCGCCGACATATATATTATATAATTTGGCACCGAAACAAATATTATTTCTAAAAAAGAAAAGTCCATTTCACACTTCCGCAAAATTGACCCGTATCCAACAAATATGAACAATAATGGATTCGACTTATTTTTGACTTTTGTTTTTTTCATTGGCGAAACCTTAAAAAGTTCTATACAGAGATTTAAGATTAAATCAGTCTGAAAAAAAAAGCTGCGGAATTATGGAGGCATCCAGTGAGAACCTAATTCAGTTAGCATTTAACTAGTTTAATAATTTAATCAACTAGCGTAGTTCCTAAATTAAATTGTGAGAAACACATCAACCAGCAAATTAATATATGAACCTGTGAATAACGAAGAAGTTAAAAAAAAATAGAAACAAAAAGGATACTCATGCTTAGAACCAAACAGAGTCAGTTGAATATTCTAGGATAGAGGAAAGAGAGTTTGGAGAATTTGACCCTCACAGGGTATACTGAAGGCAAGTTGTTTGATTGTTTAATTTGTTTTTACAGCTTATCCGTGTGTTCGTTATTTGAAGCCAAAACATATTTTGAATAGGAAGAAAAATTCTTTTGTGGGTGAATAATTGCATTCACAATTTTTTGAGAATAACAATGCTTTTTCCAGATAGCTGTCTCACTATTTAACCCAAATCTGGTGGGTAAAGTGGAATCCTACCAATAGGCATTTTTCCATATTTTGTAATGTTTCCTTGCCTATCCCAATAGGCCTTCGGATTTCGGCGTCGTGATTTCCTTCCTCTGTTAAAACCCTTCCAAGATATTTAAATTTCCGCACTGGTTTCATTCTGATATCTTCGATTTTCAGTTCGCGCTTCGTTTTGCTAAGAACCATGCATTCTGTGTTCTTGTGATCGATGTTTAATGCTTTCTTCTCGCTTTCCTTCACTACTTTCTGTAGGAGAGTTTGTAGTTTTCTTTATGTGCATGTTACCAACTGGATATCGTATGTTGGTAAGATTGTGTCCGCCAATAGTGAATCCTGGTAGGACTTCTAGTTCTCTCAGAATTGCCGTGCTGCATAGGTCGAATAAGTCTGGGGAGAAGACACACCCTTGTCTTACACTCACTTCTATTTTTGTATATTTGCTTTTGTAGTTTTCTTTCTGTGTCTGCTATAAACACTGTACCATCTGTTTATTTTATGTTGTTAAGATTACCCCAAATACTTACTAAACATAACTTATTTAGAGAAAATCGATGAGAGCATCGCAAACGCGTAGATAGAACAAACTATGTCAACTAATGATGTGTCAGGTTAACATGTTAAATCAGATTATAATTTTGGTAAATTACTTATAAGGAAAATCGAGAATCTCTGATAAGGAATGCTTCATTGAAGCGTATATAGTGTTACGTTTATTTACATGTAAAAATTATTATTTGTTGATTTTTTAATTGAATTTGAAAATCATTGAACAATATAAAGACAGAACTTTATCATAATATTCTATTAATTATTTAATATTGATTATTAAACTTTAGTTATCATACATTAAATATCAAACCCTGATTGTATGCAATTTTTTGCTGACTGAAAATGAAGATTAATGACAAAATATTCCTTTTAACAAATAATCTTATTCATCTGATATCTCATTGTTTTATTTTAACTTCTTAAGTAATTATAATAGTGGCGCTGTTTGTCTGCAAGAAATCAAATATAATAAAAAATCCAAATGCATATACGTATCTATGTCATCTTGTAAATGATTATAATTTTCTAGGAAGAGACCTGAGACCTCATTTAAATCTGTTTTAGGATATTTTTTTTATTCCAGTAAATAAAATCGTCCGATTGATATATTTTTTTTGAGCCAATTTAATAAAAAGAAGTCAAAGTCAGAAAAAATAATTTGCATACAATCAGTTTTATATTTTAATGTATGTTAATTAATGTTTAATAACATTAAATAATTAATAAAATATTATTATAAACTTCTGTCTTTATAGGCCTGATGTTTTTTTTCTTGAAATGACCTAATAATTTTAGTTAGTCTTTTAGTCTATGCATACAGGTGGGCTTGTTTTAGTGCCTGGGCTCTAAGCTTAGTTTCGATGCTTCTGACCCAAGGAGAATTTCTATTACCTTGATTTTTGTGCAGATGATACCTATTCATATTCTTTCGTTTAATATTTGGCCCTTCATTAAGCGTGCCGGGGGTAACATTTTCTCGGTGTTGACCCTATGCGACTGATAGTGATTCGAAAGTTCGAGTAACATCTGAAGAGACTATACGTTCAGCAGGGTTTTAATATCGAGCCTATTTTTTTGACATTTTACGAATGTGCTCAACCGTATAGTAATCTCCAATGTGGCCTTACAATGCTATGATGAAAGCTAATGCACATGCTGATTGTTTCGCTGCCTTGCCTTCAACTGTTTCCAGTTTATTTTATCCAATCACGAGATCTCCATTATCTTATTATTCCCTAAGTAAATTCCATCTGGATAGCTTCTTTTCAAAAACAGTTGTTTTGTGGAACAGAATCCCAAGAGAATGCATTTCCGGTCTCTACAATTGTAACCTATTTAAGTGTTGGATTACACGTAATGTTTCTTACATATGCACATAAACTATGCCGTTTACTGTTAACACTAACACAACAACAGCCTTCAGTAACCCTCTAACTTGAGTGACCCTTGGGTATTTTATAGGGTGTCGGTGTGCATATCTATTTGTCAGTAATCCAATATGTACGTCATATATGTATGAGTTCTCCACTCCTACTCAGGTGAGAAATTAAGACTACTATGAGAATTGTGTGGCATCATCTTCCTCGGATGTTGGGTGTTAAGTGAACGATAGACAGATGAATCACAAACTGAAATGTATGTGGTTAGAGATCGGTTACGCCTGATAAATACGGGACATGTGGATTAGAGGTGAAAATATGGATGCTTTCATATACTAATAACTGAATTGTAGTAACAATTTTTACATATAAATAAAAGAAGACATGTCAGCTTTTGTCCACGATAAGGAGTAAATTTGATTTCAGGAGTGTGAAAAAAAGGAGGAGAACAATCTTGAAAGAGGACAATTTTCTCTTCGGAAAGATGCACCAGATAAATGTATATAAATACTAGTGTATATTAATGCGACGTTTCACTTATTCTTTGTTACTATGGTGGATTTCCTCACATATCCTCTCTCGTTCTCTCACATTTCCTTCCGTTCAAACACAAGAAAAGTCTTTAGTCATCTATTTTCTAAATATTTTCGTAGCTGTGATTGCAATGAGACGTCTTTTGAACGTCGAAACAAATATGCATTTTTGTCGCGGTAACTTGCATGTTCCATTGTAACAGTTTATAATAAATACACACACACACACATATATATATATATATGTATGCCAGTCTGCTCATATATCTCCATATATATATATATATATATATATATATGAAAAGTGATCAGTGGTGATAGATATTTCATGCTAGACGCAATCGTCAGGAGATCTGGCAATTAAGTCTAGCATGAAACAGCCTGTTGCTTCTGAGTGTTCATATCAATGTACCCTTTTATATTTACATACGCTCTATCTCTGATATTGGACATTTTATCCCATAAATATAGCACACTCTTGAACTATACATACATATATATATATATATATATATATATATATATATATATATATATATATATATATATATATATGTGTGTATATGTGTGTGTGTGTGTGTGTGTGTAAAGTGTGTGTGTGTCGGAGATAGAGCATACATACACTCTCGCAGTTTTATCTTTTATTCCTGGAGTTATTTTTTCTGATTTCATTTTGAATTTGTAGGTCTGATGAATTGATCGTGATTATGATTCCAATGTAATAAATTATAACCATGGAATATTAGTGTATGAGCCTTTTTATTATAGTCTTACTCTGTCCTGGACATTGAGTTCTACCTGGATTCTATCCCTTGGAATTTTTATATATATATATTGTATATTTATATATTTATATATATTATATATATATATATATATATATATATATATATATATATATAATGTGTGTGTGTACCAATTATTATTATCTATTTATCTATATATATATATATATATATATATGAAAGTGAAGATAGATGTCAACACTTAGAGGCGACAGTCTGTTTCATGCTAGATGCATTCTTCAGGCCACCATGTCCACTTTTATATTTACACACGCTCTATCTCTGATATTGAGCACTTTATCCCATAAATATAGCACAGCTTCAGACTATATTTCTTCATATTATATATATATATATATATATATATCACTTTCCTCATACTTACCTACCTATCGCTCTCTCTCTCTCTCTCTCTCTATATATATATATATATATATATATATATATATATTATATAATATTTATAGTCTGCTCATATCTATCTATCTATCTAAATTTTTTTATAACCACATGAGAAACTCGCAATGATGATTAATTAGATAAAACATTGTTTAAGATTTTATTCTTGAATATAAAATATTTCTGTTTGTAAAGATAAATTTGAGAGATCTATATTGATTATAAATAAGCTGGAATATAATTTGTTTGAATAAAAAAAAATATAACTTAATTCTGATAAAGAATTAATTAATTAAGAGTCTGATGTGCCACATTACACTTGTAACTATGGAGCAATTGATGTTACTGAGATATTAACATGCACATATTTTGATGGATTATTTGAACCGTTTTAACGTAGATAAATCAGGAGATCTGAACAGATTTACATAATTCAACAGAGGAATATTAAGTAATTTATACAGACCGATAAGAAATGACGAATTTGTATAGACAGAGAGTTATGAGATGATTTAGATCTTTACAGAGATATAAAATGATTTAAATATGTATTTATATGTGAATTTATTTACAAATAAATATATGGAAAGATTTAGCAAGGTTGATAAATATGTATGAGTTGTTTTAAATAAATAGATAAATAGATAAACTGGTTTATGCAAGTACATAGATATGAACGGAGTTAGATATGTATATAGATAAATATGAAGCGATTTAGCTTAGATACATAAACAAATGACTAAGAACAGTAGATATATATGAACCAACTTAAATTAGTAGATAGGTAAATATGAACTCTTAGTAACTAGATAGATTCATCTGAACTCTGTGCTTTCATTATAATCATAAGTAATTGACAAGTGTAATTGTCATCATTTTTGGCAAGAGAGCTCACAAGACATCTTGTTGTGATATAGGCTCTGTACAGTTGACCTCATTCGGGGTTACCAAAAGGTCATCAAGGGGAACAGCATGCCATTTTCAGCTAAATGTTGCAATTCTTGACAAAATGTCGTGAGATATCCATTTTTCTTTGAAGTTTAAAACATTTTCTGATTGGTAAGGTGAATGGGGTCAACATTTATTTCCAAGTTCATCGAAGGTTACCGGTGGTAGAATTTTTGTGGGGCTTTTATAATCTGAATTGAAGCCAAAGATTTGTATATTTATAGGTGAAGTGATTCATGGAGGAAAATCGGGCAGACAAACAGGGGTAGGATGGGTGGCGCTTATATCCAATGCTATTTTAGTGCAAAATAGGTAAATATGTTTCATTTAATTACACTTTTCAAACAATATGCGAAAAAAAATGGATCCCAAAACATCTTATTTCTGTTTTGTTTGGAAAATAATATTCATACATTAAAATATATTTTGACAACAAAAAAATTGATTAAACTTATTCCCTTTTGTATAATATCCACAAGAAAGCTGACAAGATCACTCTGCCGCAAGGGGTTACTGAGGATGAAAGAAAATAGAATGAAACAAACTGAAAAATGGTTACTGACGAATAAGAACACTAAAAGAACTGAATTCAAGAAGACAGAAAAATGAGGTCTGGTTTAAATCTTTGCAGATATTAATTGACAGGAAAGCTGTAAGTTGCGAATTGCGAGAGAATAGAACAATTATACTATAACTTGCGGTTACATTGTGCAATTTTAAAAGTAAAATGAGACTTAGCTGCCTATCAAGTACTAATTTTAAATCCATGATTTTGAGATTCCAAAGAAATCTCATTGGAATAATTACCATGGGAATTATTTATAGAAAGGGCAAAGGGAGTCTAGTTAGGGTGATAGTGAGTAACACCAAGATTAAAATCTACAAATTGGATTTTTTATAAACATGACATTTTTGCATGGAATAAGATGAAATAAACATAAATTTTCTTGCAAAAGACCGCAGCTTATTTTTAATGATCTACTATATAGTATTTCTAGAGACACAAGTACACTCACATTGCCACTCTCCATTCCTTTTTTTATATATACATACACGTCTGTCATATTCAATGAAATGTGTTTATATATATATATATATATATATATATATATATATATATATATATATATATATATATATATGTGTGTGTGTGTGAACCTCATTTGATATTCATATTCGAACTTGCTAAAATCTAAAAGTGTTAACCAGTTTTTACTAAAATTATATATATATAGAGAGAGATTTATTGAGTTTCCTGGTCCCCTAGTGTATCAGTGCAACACATATTTTTTATTTCTTTGTACGTTGAATAAAGAAAATTTTATCGTAAAGATCTTAGATAGATAGATAGATACAGTGTAACCCGGATATAAGAGACCCTGATATAAGAGAAACCCGGATATAAGAGAGATTTTCTCTGGTCCCAAATTAGAGCCTGTGTTAATGTATATAAAATAGACCAAACCCGGATATAAGAGAAACCCGGATATAAGAGACTTCTTCTCCGGTCCCGACAACTCTCTTATATCCGGGTTACGCTGTAGATAGATAGATATCAGTGATGTACTCTAAATTTTGTGTTAATGCCAGTACTATATAAACAGCTAAATCACGTTTGTTTGACAGATCCCTGGATGAATCCAGAATCAAATATCATCAAATCACAGCACTGTAAGCCCATTGTATCCAAAGGATTGCTTTCTTAATTACTATGCGTGATATATGCTTTGCCGGGCATATCTCTATTTCGATTCAAAGTGGACTTGGCTCAAGAATTTCAGCAGATGAGAGTAGAAAGGCTATAGAACCCTGTCTTTTCTGACTATTTAACTCATAGTTTGTGGTGGGAAGAAGAGCTGGGTTCATCACCAATGCTCTCCCAAATTGTAAAATGTAACAAACCAAAGTTGTCTATGAAATTTCTTAACCACTCCGGAAATTCTTTTTAGTAATAATACACACACACATTGGTTACACAATGATATACCATCTCGCTGGTTAAATTGTAATATATCCAGTAACAGCTCAATTACATTTGATATCACCAACCAGTATAATAACAAAAGAGGAGAAAATGTACAAATAATTATCTGTAACAAAAGATACTATTCTGCATAATTTGTAAAAAATGATTCCAAATGACGCCGTGAACATAAAAATGAAACTCAAAATCAATAAAATTTAATTCCGTTAGGAAGAAAATTACTAACTCAACCTCACTCTCACAACCAATAATATAAAAACGATAGGACACACACCAACATAGAAAGACATGTGTCTGATGAAAACTGTATTAAACACTGAAGACAAGATAATGGTAATATTTGCCGTTTTTAGAAAAATAGCTTTCTAAAGTCCAGTAGGTGTTATCACTCTTTCTAGTATTGATGGGGGTTTCTATTTTAAACATTTATTTGAAGTTGTGTGAAATGAGAACCGCTTGATTATGTCCTTCTTTTGTCTTCGAGTTACTAGTGCTAACTATTTTAGGCGTTGTTACTCTTAATAGTCGTCAAGTGATGTGGTTTCTGTTATTTGGCACAGTTCTTTGTGATTCTGTAGCGCCAGTTCACTGTATTTAAAGAAGGATGTTTTTATTTAAACCCTGAGGCTTCACTCGATCAAAGGCAATTTTCGCCATTGATCTCAGAAAGCGGTTCTATACGGCCGTTTTACAGACACGTAAGCACAACAATATCTGCGCAAAAATTATACTCTCTCCTAGTGCCTTATGAAAACATAAAGCGCATAGAAAAGATATATATATATGCATGTATGCATGCTGAACTTTCCCGTTGGTTATCGACGTATGAGTCTCAAGCAGCTCAGCTCCTAGGAACCGAAAGCCAGACACCAGCACATATCTCTGATTATAGTGGTGAAGCCTTGTGCAGAGCCAACCACACTTGTTGAAGAGCCGAATACAGAGACGTGGTTCACAGCGTGCCACAATGTTCCCAAACGACTCTCCGCAGGTTTTGAATTCAGAGTTCTTCTCATAGCACATAAGTGAATGTAATGCTTACGACTGGAATTCGAACTCGGCTCTTCGATTCTACAAACCGATCCGCCATCTATATTACTACACAGTGCCTTATATATATATATATATGTGTGTGTGTGTGTGTGTGTGTGTGTGTGCTGAGCCAGGAACTACCTACGTAGGTTTCACCTGTCCCTGAAGATCCGTTAGGTGAAATCTTGCTATGTAATTCCTGACTCATTAATATTTTTTTAAATTTTTTTTTTTAATTAGAGTTTTTTTTTTCTTTTGGCTAGCCATTGCGGTGTTTGGGTGTTCTTAGTCTTTTCTTTTTGTCTATTTTTTTATTTTCTTAGTACCAGTTTGTTTAAATAGATTTTTATTTGCAAAATGTAGGGTCCGGGATTTTTTTCACACCAATCGAGTATAGGTATTAAAATACACATTTTTTACACACACACACACACACACACATAGCTAAACACTACAATCAATCAGGACACACATTAGAAAACTGCAAATGTTTATTAATAGATTCCGATTTTACTTCAACATTCACACGCAGAAAAAAAGAAACATATTGGATTTTAAAATTAAATACACATAAACTAGGGTTGAATAGGGACTTAGGTGTTTTAAATCTTTATAAATATTTCAATAGTTAAGCAATTTTTTTTTTTTTTTTTTTTTTTTTTAGATATAGTAAAAAATTGTTTTAAATATTTATGACAGTTAGATTTAAGTTAGGAATATCCGAACAGTGACGTTGCATATCACGTGACGTCCGCGTCTCGCGAAGGACGCTACTTGCTAACAAATAGTAATTTTAATTTATTTGTAACAAACAGTTATTTTTGATGAAAAATTGAGGACAATTTGAAATATCAAGTATATATATAAATAAATAAATACTTTCATAAAATAAAACATTATAATTTTCAATTTGAAACTTTTTCTATATATACATATTAAGAAAGTATACGTGGCTTTTCATTATATATATATATATATATATATATATATATATATATATATATATATATATATATATATATATATACACGATTCCTTTCCTAATTACCATACAGACACCGCATTGGTTCTTAATAATGACTGTTAAATTCACAGTACAAAAATTAAGAAAATAAGAACATCTTCTAGTTTATCCACAGCATCGAGAACAACATTCAACCTTTTATTCGAACATTGGAAAATACAATAAAAAAAAAGTTAACCGACAGATGTTGACGGTTCTCTTTAGGCAAAATTCTTTGCATGAATAAATATAACTTATTCATTTATATGTATAAATATGTGTGTGTGAGGGGGTAAAATTTTCAGCTTATATTAGGTAATTACAAACAATATACATTGACATATTTTGCTAAATAAAACGGGATTCAGGTTATGTGCCTGGTCGTTTGATATTTAATCTTCCTGATATCAACTTAATATTTTTTTATTTAATTTTTTAATTTAGTTTATTTGGTTTATTTATTTAATTATTGCTTCAGTTTTCATTTCAAAGACCAAATATATCCGAGTTTCTCATTTAATTTAGAACAGGGTAAAAACTGATGAAGTCCGGCAATATATTAATTATAATACTTTTAATGGTTCATAAGTCCGCCGAGTGTGTTATTTCGCTTACACAGAAAGAGGAAACACTTTTACTAAAAAGTAATCCACAGACAGTCATATTGAGAAGTACCTATAGTTCTCTAAGAAAATCATAGTAAGTTTTCCGTAAATAAATTCAAATCATTCTTATTTCGACGGCCAGAAGAACTCAGAGCGTTAGAATAATTGGGATGAAACTACAACAGGCAAATATTTTCTCAAACTGGAAATCTTATCGCTTTCAAGAGGAACTCTAAAATAAACACTGGGGAAAAAAAAGCCATCTTCAAAAGTTACTATTCCTACGTGCAAACAATAAATGACAAGTCATCTCACAACTAAATTTCTCCAATAATCTGTCAAAAGTAATGTTTTCAATTATAGAACAAGAAGCTCTCAGTTTTGGATTGAAATTTGCGACCAGAATAAAAAATGGCGATGTCATTGACACCATAATAAAAATACTGATGACATGACACTGGCATCAATAATGGTATTTTTCAGGGGATTTTATTCGCCATTTATAAAACAACAGAAAATGAAGCAATATTAACAAGAAGACACATAAAAGCACTAAAAGTCCTTTATAAAACAAGACTCTATCCATCACTTTCTCAGATAAATGTGGCAGAATTGTGACTATGGATGTTGGTGCTTAAAACGAAAAAATGTTCTCTGTTAAACGATACTAGTGTTTATGGAAACTTTGAAAAAATCAATAGGGATATAAAAATACAAGAAATAAATAAAACAAAATAATTAGAAAACGAAAACTAATCATTAATACCAAAAATAGCATTAATATCATTAATAGCATTAATATAATACCATGTAAAGATACCAGACAATTTATGCAAAGCACACAAACCCAACATTTCAGTTATATCTCGAACAGTCAGAGCCGACACAAATTAACAAATTTGTCTTAAACATATTAACGAATCTCTTAGTAACAACCATCCCTTCACACCTTAAATAATTATGGTAATTTCAGTAAGAAATTGATGATATTACTAAATTAAAACTGGAAATATGTCAGAGATATAAACGTTATTTGGCGGAGTAGGTAATTGCTGCTCCAGTTAAAGCTACGCAGTAACTAATTATTTAAGACATTGCATACTGAGAAAAAACACAAGACCAAGGGGTTTTAGTTTGAACAGACTGACTTCAAAAAGTTCAGGGGTCATCCATGTACCCGCATAGTCACAACGCTGAACTGAGACATTCAAAGAACAAGGCAGAAAGATTCTACTTTTTCTTTGGAAATGTTTTCAATCTAGGAATATCTGCAACAAATCCGCAAACATGCAGAGGACAGAGAAGGATGGCAAGATATTGTCGAATCGGTATACAATATGTCACTCAAGATGAGAGAACATGTTCATTCATGACCTCAAATCCAAGGGTTTTGAGATGATATAAACGTTGACAAAAACGAAATTGAATTATAAATTATCCGTAAAAGTATCATAAATAAACAAAATTAAAAAACAACTCAAATTATATAAGTTCAAATTTCTATAACTATAAAGTTAAACTAACATTTAAAAGGTCAGATGATTAGATTTTATTTAATACCGATTTTCTTGTATAATCATATTTTCTCATCATTTTGCTAAATAAATCAGTAAAAGATGTCAAAATAAAACTTTTCCAAATTGTTTACAATTATCTTAAACATGCGCGCACTCAGATATATGCCCGCACATACAGACATATATATATATATATATATATATATATATATATATATATATATATATATATATATTTATCATTCCATAAATTCACATCGGACTTTAGAAATAGTTTAGACATAGTACTGAAGGCTGAGAGCTTAACATCTCAAGCGAGCGTCTGTCTCCGATGTTGAGCTCTCTTCCAACATGTATAATGCCAAAATTCTCTTACGCTATATATATATATATATATATATATATATATATATATATATATATATATGTATTATGAAATGGACAAAGTCCGACAATTATTTTAAGACATTTTTATGTTTATACATTCTTTTTATAGATACAAATATTTAAGTAAATGCTCTGTTTATAATAAACAGTATTAAACAATATTTACCGGCTTGCATGTCCGAGAAATTTTCATTTCAGGCTAAATGACGGTTCCGTATAGGATACAGGTACGATTCCTGTCAGCGGACGAATATTTTGTATGAAAATTTCTCAAATATCAGGTCGGTAAATGTTATTTCATGGTGTTTATTTTAAACAGAGCATTCACTTAAATATTTGTATCTATAAAAAGAATGTGTAAACATAAAAATGTCTTTATATATATATATATATATATATATATATATATGTTTGTGAGTGGGTTTGTGCGTGTGTGGGTAGAAAAGCTCAATATGTAATGTAACAACAATAATAGCGGTATGGATCAGCAACTCAACAATTTCCGAAGTCGATATCAAATGTATACAATGAGCAATTGTTATAAATATTACAAACGAGCCAATGATTCAGAAAAAGAAAAAATATGATTAGCTTATTTGTGAGTTTATCAATCGTTGCTATTTTTATAATTAATTTACGTTCTTTTCTCTTTAAATTTATATATATATATATATATATATATATATATATATATATATATGTGTGTGTGTGTGTGTGTGTGTGTGCGAGAGAATGTGTGTGTGAGTCATTAAATTATGATGCCAAATTAAATTAATATTATTAAAATAACCATATAGATTATTCCTCAGTTTAGTTTTTCTAAACTTATCTTTCCAATTACAGAATTGTAATACGGTAGATAGACTATTTTCATAGGCCACATGAGATTCTTGGGATTTCTGTTGAATTCTGCCATTAGACAAAGTCCAGCTCTTTTCCATATGAGGCCTTTAATTCTGATTTACATATTAGTAGCAGCGAAAGATAACTTAAAGTAGAACTGCAAAATTCTGACATATAAAAGTTGAATTTTTGGTCCTTCCACGTCTTTTTGCAAAAGAGCATTTATTCGATATGAAATCACAGTATAAGACAATATCGCATTACTCGGACCTGGAATGAAAGAACAACCAGAATGTTTCATCGCAGGCTGTTATTTGTCCAGAGTAATTTGGCAGAGCCCATTTCCTCACTAAGAAATGCAAAATAGATATTATTTTTGAAGGTATTAACATAAATCAGGGTACCATTTAAGTTACTTTAAGTTAAATATATATCTTTTGGTATCTGTCTATATTTCTGAGATGAGGTATTATGTACACTATTTACATTATTCGGACTATTGTCCCCATCTATGTCGCTATATTTATTACGTTTCGGCCGTTCTACGCTCCGGCCTTCTTCAGTATCTGTCTATATTTCTGAGATGAGGTATTATGTACACTATTTACATAATTCGGACTATTGTCACCATCTATGTCGCTATATTTATTACAACATTTCGGCCGTTCTACGCTCCGGCCTTCTTCAGTATCTGTCTATATTTCTGAGATGAGGTATTATGTACACTATTTACATTATTCGGACTATTGTCCCCATCTATGTCGCTATATTTATTACATTCTCCAGGTGGTTGGAACGTCGAACTGAACCCTTTATTTCACTCACTGTGGTAGACTGTTCTACTTCCACGCGCCATGTTTAATGGATGACAGTTATCAGTTATCTTCTGTTAATTCCCTCTCCATGTTCACTGCCTTAACCGGGTATTGAACTCATATTGTTTGGGTCCTGTCACTGGATCTAACCAACGCCTTTATCCACTGTGCCATGCGTCTTTTGTTTTGGTTGGAATCATCAAGGCCTGGTGAATATAAATTAGTGTCTAGAGTTAAACAGAGAAAGAGGCATGGACGGATACTTGCTGCATATTTATTAATGTCGTTCAATAGTGAGCACTTCGTAGAAACTTCAAGGAAGTGGAAATCGACTATTACTTGAGATATGTCGAATTACTCCAGTAATATAACAGTAACAAAGAAGCATATGAAATCCTAACAGTTAATCAACGGTTGTATGCTAAGGGCCGAGGCCATCAAGTAAGTGGCAAATGGTTGAGATAACATCTGAACCCGGTTCTCAGATTCAGTTAGAAGCACCAGTATAACTTAAAATACAGTGTACAATCAAAAACATCTTTTAATGAGAAGGAATAATTATCTTCAAATTTATTTAATTCGCGTTCACCCCAAGCAAGGCAGTAAAGTCACTGAGACACAGGGAGGGTACAGGGTGTAGATTAATTAGGAACATAAACATTACTAATGAATGGGAGCAAAAAACAGTAATCAGAAGGACAGTAGATAAAGATTTACATTGCATTTACATTTTTAAAGATAAAAGTTGGCGGGAAAACATGTGGCCGGAAGAGAGTTTCACACACGAGAAGTGCAAGAAAAGAAACTGTTAGTATAGAATTTATGGCTTCATCTAGCTAGTTGAACTGCAAATTGATGAGATCTTGACGCCAGTCTAGTACTGCGCTTAAATTTAAAAAAAAGTTTAGGTACCATAGCGAAGAGATCATCCAAACAATTAACATGAAAATATTTATAGAAAAGACAGAGAGAGGCAACCTTATGTTGGTGGGAAAGTGACTGAAATATTCACTTTATTTTAGATTTTAAATATGGCGATGTTTTTGTATCTTGTCGACATTATCCAAATGTATGGCCCAGATAACTTAAACTAAGTTGCTAAAAGGTAGAAAAGTCAAAAGAATCGATGTAGACAAAATCGTGGAGAATAAGAGAAGCTATAACAAAGAATCACTATCAAAATCTGTATTGTTACAATCAGTAAAACTGATGAGAGAACAACAAGAGATTTATGAAAGCTGCAAAATTTTTAAAACAAGAGAAGAAATGTCATATATTCCTTTCAAACTGTCATGTCTAATTTTGTTTTTTGTCTTGGCAAAAAAAGAAAAAGAAGAATAAAAGATAACTTAGTAGCAAGGAAACTTTACATCTGCGCTGTTTTATCTTTAACTTTGCAAAGCCACGTGGGATTGAAGGTTTTAAAGCGAAACCGTTTCCAGGAGCAGTTACACTAATCTGGTGGGCAAGGGAATCGGAAAGTGGAGCGGGGGTGGTTGGAGAATGGAGATGATACGGTAAATCGGAAGTAATGCCAAACTTTGAAGAATATTTAAAATACATTATATTTTGAAAAAAATGAAAGCTATTTTAGTGTTGAAGATTATCAGTCTCCATAGCAAAATTAAATCAGAAAAGACGAAGAAGATCTACGCTAAAAAAAGGATAAAAATATGTATTAAAAGAAACCGACCGCTTAAACCTACCGATAGAGAATATAGCGCATATATATATATATATATATATATATATATATATATATATATATATATATATATATATATACGCGGGTGAACTGAATAGTTCTCGGCCCGATCAAGCAATTCTCCTTCAATCTGACGTTTGAAAAATGGCTCGTGTTGAGAAATTTTCAGCATACTCTTGCTTTTTCTCGTCCTCTTTTTTTCCCTCCTCTCTCTCTCTCTCTCTCTCTATATATATATATATATATATATATATACTCTAGTATCTCTTGCTTTTTCTCGTCTTCTTATTCCCTCCTCTCTCTCTCTCTCTCTCTATATATATATATATATATATAGAGAGAGAGAGAGAAAGAGGGGAGGGAGGCAAAACAGGACGAGAAAAAGATACTAGAGTATACTGAAAATTTCTCAACACGAGCCATATATATATATATATATATATATATATATATATATATATATATATATATACGTTTAATTCCTTTTAAGTGCTTTTACTTACTGTATATATGTGCGCCTCCATTCTTTCTAGTCTACAGAGCATTTTAACCTGTTTACACACTTTTTCTGTTTTTAAATATATCTCTCTCCCCGTATATATATATATATATATATGTGTGTGTGCGTGTTTGTCTGTGTGTGTGTGTGTGTTGTATAATTCCTTTTCAGTGTTTTTACTCACTGTATATATATGCGTATCCATTCTTTCTTTTCTACTGAGAATTTTAACCTAACAGTTCACACTCTTTTCTCTTTGTAAATCTCTCTTTCTCAGTCTCTCGATATATATATATGTGTGTGTGTGTGTGTTTGTGTGCGGGGGTGGGGCTGCGTTTGCTTCCGGGGAGAAGGCAAAAGAGAAACAGAATATCCAAATATTTGACGTGTTCACCGTCTAATCTTTTAAGTCGGCGTTTTCGACATCTCACTTACAAAAAATATCAAATTTAACTGATTTCAATTGGGATGCCTATTTTTTGCCAGTGCTTTGTCTTTACGGATTAAAAATTTTATCTAGAGTTTGTTTTTGTTGTTAATATACAAAAAAATCATAATATAAAAGGAAAACTTTAAGAATTTGTGTTTTTCATATGAAATGACTATTTCGATGTAAAGTCCAATTTTTCATAGAATTTATTTAAACATATAAAGAAATTTTATTTTATTTCCTGTTGGCCTTCGTGTTTTGCAAGAAGAAACCATCTACGGAAATATTATGTCTGTCTTTTAATGTGATTTGATTTTGGTGTAATAGTTTATTTTAATTACTGAATAATTAGCAAATACAATCTGCAACGGATCAAGAACAACTAGCATTGAATATATGCAATGTATCATCCAACAAACGTCTCTGCATATAGAATAACCAAAAAAGCATCATTCCGAAAGATAATTCAGCGTTAATAGTACAGTTCTTTTGAAATTTATATGAGATCACATTGACATATTGGTTAGATTTTTGACTGTTAAATAGAAAATATTAAAAAAATCTGGAAGCGTGTTGAGCTGTTTTCAAGAGGCGTGTATTGTGTTTACAAGAGAAATTTAAAATTATTACCTTTCTTAAACACAATCACCTCCTCAATCGAAGATAATTCCTTATTTTTAAGGAAAGGTCTGAGAAGAAACTTTAACGAGAAAATCTTTTTGATTTGGCAGGTGTTGAATCTGATTATATACTGCCGCTTCATTAAGGACGGAAAAGGTGATCTTGAATTTGTTGAACTTACTCCGGAACCTGATTGGCTCTATTGTTGATATGCATTAACATGATAATAAAAAATAATATGATATAAAATAAACTATTTTTCAGTATTAGACTATGCATTTATTCGTTTACTAATTTTCACTTATAGAAATAATTGCGGATAAAATTAGAGTCAGCTGCACACTAGATAATTCGTCTCTATCGTTTTCAGGAATGGATTCGTCTTGATGCCGGATATGTGGCATAATAGTTAGACAGATAGCGTTATGTTCTTTGGCGATCAAAGAAGCTGGTTATTTTTGGATAACTGCCGCAAGACTATACCAAATCTATGTGAATCTGAGCCGAATCAGCAGTAAATAAATATTGTCGTTCCCACGGTTTAATGACGCAATTATGTCGGTTGCTGCACCTCATTCGGATAGTGGAATAGTGACTCCATATTGCCTGATCTGACGAATTGTGTTTTCAGCCAGCTTCGATAGATATATTCGGTTTATAGAATAGCTTGCATAAAGAAATTCCAGATTGTTTGATTCCATACTTGTCCGAATCCAACGATCGGCAATTACCTGATGAAGGGCGGAAGTCGCTACGACTGAAACGTTGTGATAACAGCAACAAGAACGAGACAATTTTCCGCGTGTAAATAACGTAAATAAATGGTCGGCGACGTGTTTTGTGTTTTCTGTTAGGACAAAATACCTTTTCACTTGAGGCCTTTGCGAGTTCTAACAGAAATGAACCGTGTTTGTATTTAGAACTTTTGATAGTTCTCAATTTTCATGTTCAGATCCTTTCTGACCTTGTTATATCAACCATTGATACTTATAGTAAATTGTAAAGTATAGTAAGTTGGATATTCCACCAGCTGAATACATTCTTTTGTATATATTACACTCACTATTAAGGGTTTTAACTTCATATACTAATTACTCAGAAGACTTTATGAATAGGTCCGGGATATCCCATCCATAACAATCGGATGATAAGCTTGGCCGTAATAAGCATGTTCACTAGAGTCCCTACCGATGAAGCTCATTCGGTGAAACGAAACCGATACCCCAAACTTGAAGAACCTACAAGCATTCCAATAGATAACCTTAGGTTAATGTTGACGTTCTCTGTACATTGATTCGTTTTCTACGGTTTATCAACCTTTTAAAGGTTATTTAAAGCCAGAAAATATTTTTAGATCGTAATAGATTTTTTTCGTGATGGGAGATAATAATATTTTTATTGATACAAGTCTTACTAATTAACCCATAGCTGTTGGGAGAAGAAGTAGATTCATTCCTTTCCAATGATATTTGTACATAAGTCAATATAATGAAGCCAGCGAGAATTGAAACTTGACTGTCCACTTAACAATTCAGAGCCATTATCCATTACACCACCTGAACATTCAAGCTTACAGTACATTGTATTTCCAAGCGCTCACCAATCTAGGTACTGATCTGACTCGATCTTGCTTAACTTCGATGATCGTACGGAATGGGTATTTTAACGTGTTGTCGCTGTAAGCAGTTCTGGGTACATTCTGACAAATAGAGTTTAACATATACCAACACGATGCATACTTATTTATGGTTTCGTCGTTGTCACCAGTGATGCAAATATATATACAATGTAACCCGGATATAAGAGAGTTGTCGGGACCGGAGAAGAAGTCTCTTATATCCGGGTTTCTCTTATACCCGGTTTGGTCTATTTTGTTTAGGTAACACAGACCCTAATTTGGGACTAGAGAAAATCTCTCTTATATCCGGGTTTCTCTTATATCCGGGTTTCTCTTATATCTGGGTCTCTTATATCCGGGTTACACTGTATATATATATATATATATATATATATATATATATATATATATATATATATGGAAAATATATATATATGGAAATATACACTGGAATAGTTAGAGGAAATAGATTTAGAACGGCACCACTGAAGCCAAAACTATGGCTCAGTTGCATTGATGAGATCTTCATACTCTTTATTCACCAACAATGAAACCTTCAACGCAGTTCATAATGGCAGCTGAAAATAAATCAGCCTTTATTGATGTATGAATCCCACGCACAGGAAATGAGTTCAAGTCATCACTGTATCACGAAGCAAACGTCAACGGATCTCTGTTCCTACCATCCATACACTACAAAGGATGGGATTGCTTGATGCCTGCAACATCGTGTACAAAGCGTAGGTGGCGACCCAGTAGAGATAACACGATAATGATATCCCCCCATAAAGCTTTGCTGATAAGAAAACAATTCCCTGATAATTCGCCTGTCGTTTAGCCACTATACTACCCACCACACTCGACAGATTTAAACAGCATTGAGCATGTATGGAACAGATTGCAGATGTAATATTCTTGGCAGGCACACGCAAAAATACTCTATTCAATTATGGACAACTCCAGAATGTTTTGGATAGATATACCAACGCATCGAGCACAAAACATTAAATCAATGAGGATTTCTGGGAATGCATCGGCGAAAATATCCTTTACTGACGTTAAAAATAAATATTCTTGGGAATTTCGAGCTGAATTCTTTCTTTAATCTGCGGTGGACAGATTGTTTTTGTTTCACTGTCCACGTCAAGGGATATCTTGTATTGTTCTTTTCTTTTTGTTCTAATGCTTTACTGCGAATCCTGTTTTCTCCAGTGTTTGACATATAAAAATCTGGAGGAGAATAATCTACCTCTGTAACATTTTAAAATCACTTTATCCCAAGCAAAACGATAATGCAACTAAGGGTTTAATAGGAGTGTAGGAGGAGGAGGAAAAACATTATTGAGGAGGAGGGATAATAAAAGACCAGGATCCAGGTAGACGTAAGAAGACGATTTAAATTTTTAATGATTGTACGTTGCAGGGAAGTAATAAGCGGGCAGGGAGTACCACAGGCGAGATCTGCGAGACAAGAGACTATCAAAATAGAAGTTCCGGTTCCATCTATCAAATTCAACATTAAATCTATGACACTTAGTTGCCAATGAAGTAGTACGCTTAAATGCAAGAATTCGTGTTGCCAAGGAGGAAGTATCATTAGAACAGTCCTCATGAAAATATTCATAGAATAGACAGTCGGTGACAACGTTTCTGAAGTCGAGATGTCAGGTCAGAACTGATAACATTACAGATCCTACTTTGGATTTTGTCTAGAATCTCTAGATTTATTCGGGGAGCACAAGACCGGATATGGCAGCGATATTCAATGCACGGATGAATGGTATATTTATAAATGTGCAAAATAGATTCTGAGAATGAAAATCAGCACGGCACACTTAACAGAATCTCCTAGAATCAGGCCTAGCAATTGATTCAATACAATTACTCCACTTCACGTCAGTGGAAAAAAGCAAGACAAAGAAATTTTAAATCGAATTTTCTTGAAGAATGTCACACTATTCACATACTCTAATTATTGTAATAAAGCGTTATGAATATAAATTAAAAAAAAAACTTATGCGAAAAAATCAACAGCTTTCATTCTTACCTCTCCCTTCGATACCTTCTACAAACACGCGCACATACACACACACACATATATGTTGCCGTGCGTTGCATTTTTCGTACTAGGTCTGCGTTTCCGTCGTTTTGTAAGGATAATTTGCCCTACATCAAATTAAGTAATTTGGTTTCTGAATTTAGTTGCCAGTGCATTGCTGGTTATGTGGGGCGTATCACCCTACATTTGGGAACAAGGATCAATCAGCATGTGCCTTCGAAAATAAGACTTGGCAAAATAAGTAACTTATATTACCTTTCTTCTTCGAATATGGAATCTGCTATTGTGCAACATTTAGTGGAAAATATAGCATGTGCCAAGTCTTATAAGAAAGAGTGTTTTAGAGTTATTCATAGAACTGTTTCCAATAATCATTTAAAGATTTGGGAATCAGTCTCTATATCATTGCGCAAATCTTCTGTCTGCCGGCAGCAGAAGGATTTTGTCAAGTCTCTTAATTTGTTGGGGGATAATTTATTTAAATTGTCCCTCGCTAATTGTATTTACACGAGATTTCCCTTCCCACGATATATATATATATATATATATATATATATATATATATATATATATATATATATCATCGTGTTTCACCCATTTTTTCTTCTTTTTTTTTTTGTTACTGTTCTTTCGTATAAATTATTGCCAACAATTTACTCCTGATGAGATGTTCGATGAAAGGGCCTTAGAGACAAATATTTTCCTTGTTTTAAAACTACACACACACACACACACACACACACATATATATATATATATATATATATATATAATATATTATAATTATGTTACTAATACAATGATATCAAAATCTGTTACTCAGAGTTTCATGTAATAACAATCATCGTGCGGATATAATCTGGAAGCAATATCTATAATCTGATTTATATAATCCAGAGATGGAAGGTATCTATTAACCCGGATGTATGTTTCTAATTGAATACTTATTCTTATGCCGATATGACGTCATAAGCGCCTTGCTTTAATTCAACAGTTCGCCATTCGCCATCCATTCGCTGTGAGATGAACAATTTTACACTCAGGCACAAATTGCAGCCTTCTCCAACTCAATTATATGGTTTGAATATAGCCAATATTTTTCTTGTGATAGCGCCTCTCTTTCGTCGCTCTATATTTTAATTGTTTAGCTTATTTTAAACTTTAGCTTCTATTTTTATCACACACACACACACACACACACACACACACACACACACACACACACACACACACACATATATATATATATATATATATGCACGGAGACTGGCGTCAACGAAAAGTCGTTTCACGCTTGAATGCTATCTTCAGGTCATTTCATTTAAAGCATATGATGTAGGCTTAAGAATGCCTCGAAATATGAACAAAACCGTCGCCGCTTGGTATTGACTTCAGTATACACATGTATATTTATGTTCTGGCTATGATATTGAGCTGTTTTCCCCCAAAATATAGCATAACTTAAAACTATATTTTTATCATGTATATATATATATATATATATATATATATATATATATATATATATATATATATATATATATATATATATATATATTATTAAATTACTTGATTTAAAATATGTTTTCCCTACACAGTTCTAACCATGTTTCAAAATGGAAGCCTAAAATCCCCGAATTTAATTTTGTAATTAAATTAAAGACATTAGTTCCATTTCCTCCTCAAGCGAATTTTGGAGTAACTTTTAAAGTTAAAAACCCAGTAATTTTAAAAGTTACTCCAAAATTCGCTTGAGGAGGAAATGGAACTAATGATTTTAATTTAATTACAAAATTAAATTCGGGGCTTTTAGTTTCCATTTTGAAACATGGTTAGAACTGTGTAGCGGGAAAAACATATTTTAAATCAATTAATTTATAATATTAATGCTATGTAAATTTACATTGAGCATTATTTTGTAAAAATAAAATACGTATAAGAACACTGGATTATATATCTTACTGTTCTTTCTTTTTTATTTTATATATACATACATACATACATACATATATATATATATATATATATATATATATATATATATATATATATATATATATATGTAGTAAGACAGAACATATATAGTATTATTAATTCAAAATGAATTATTTTCGGCTGAAATTCTGAGTAAAGGCACAAGTTTGTCGTTAATATGTGTCTGTATAATCTTTTGCGAAATTCAAACTGCCAGTGTGTTTGTGTTTATTGTATTCTTCCAATCTTCAGATATCGTGAATGTTGATAAACTATTCAAAGCCCGTGTTTCTGTTCCGCCTTAAATCAATCACCTGCAATTACGTTGATGAAATTTGAATTGTGGCGTTTCGATTTTTCGCCAAGATATCAGCGATAAAATATTGTTTATCAACTCAACAGACACCTGATGAAGGATGGATGTCTCAACAACCGGAAGTTCTTGATACTAACAAAAGAAAAAAATGAATATCGTCAGTAGTCTAATTAGTAATAAAAGCTAGGAATATTTTAGACCAGTAAAATAGACTTTTGCTAGTGTTAAACAAAAATTGAAATATTTACAACATAACCGGCATCATTAAATTTGTGTAAAAAAGGTAAATATTACATAATGTAAATATACAATTCCAATAATAAACAAAAAACATGATTGTATCTATTAGTTCATCGAGTAAAGTTAAAGCAATTGTAATCAGAAAACTAACCATGATTCAAAAGTAAAATATAATAAATATGTCAGTTCATTCTTTGGAAAAATCTTTTACAATCTCCAATTCAGCTTAGATTTAGTAGGTATTTCAGTTTCTAATAAGACAGCAACTTGAAATACATCAAACATCCACAGATTGGCGTTAGAAAAATAAGGTTATTTTCTTGACATTAATCGAATATTTGTAGCATGAATTAAAGAATTATATTCATGATAAATGAGTTGGAAGGATTCTCTATAAAAAAATGACCGTAATTTTCAATCAATAAATGTAGAAGCCTGATGGAAAGATACAGAAAACCGGTTTTATTTGGGGATAGATGCCAAAAGAGATTCAACTAAGTATTATTGCGTGGTTCGAATAAAACTATAGAAGTCATTATAATAAAGTACAGACAATTACAGAAGTAAAATGATTAATAATGTTGATCCTTGCTTATTTATTAATGATTTACGTGTTAAACGGTTTTACTAGGGCTCAATAGTTGAATAATTTAATACCGTCAAAGGATTTTGGAACATATTAATTAGAAAAATTAAGGCAATGATTTTGGAGTCGTCTATTTCATTCAACGGTGCGCAAAAGCACGCACACACATAGACACACTCTGCACTCATATATATATATATATATATATATATATATATATATATATATATATATATATATATATTAAATAAAAACAGACCACTAAAGTTCCATGTACATATGTACATGATTTGCTATGGATTTACATTGAGCTCTATGGATTTTATCCTCCTTGGGTTTACCCATACGGATTACCTAATTTTCATAAACTATATATATATATATATATATATATATATATATATATATATATATACACACACACACACACACACACACACACACACACACACACACACACACATATATATATATATATATATATATATATATATATATATATATATATATCTTCAAGTATGAATTTAGTTCTCCGAGCCGCTGGCGTATTTCGTATAGAGAAAAACGTTAAAATTCCCTTCCTTTCTGCTGTACTTTCTGTACTTCTTCAGGCGATGATAAGTACCTGGTGAATCACCCGTTACTTACCATCGCCTTAAGCAATTTCCACATGTTTTTATTAAATTCTCTTATAATAAAAATATTAATAATGTATTGCTCTACGAATGGTACTACGAACAGTGTAATTGTATTCATCTGTTTTTTCTCTCATTTGTATATAGAAGAGAGAGAGAGAGAGAGAGAGAGAGAGAGAGAGAGAGCGGGAGAGAGAGAGGGGAGAGATAGCACCATGTCTGGAAGAATTAGTAACAGAAACATTAATAATGCGCAAAGAGTAATCAGGAGGACAGTAGATAACAAACACTGCATTTAAATTTTTTGCGGATTAAAGTTGGCTGGATTACATGTAGCTGGAAGGGAGTTCCACAAGAAAGAAAATATGATAATGTTGAGATCTCGCAATTAGTCTAGTACTGCCCTTAAATTCAAAAGTCTAGATACCACAGCCAAGACGCGACCCGAAAAATTACCATGGAAATATTAATAGAAAAGACACAGGGACGCAACCTTACGGCGATGGGAATGTGACTAATGCTGTGCCGCCAGATAAGCACCTATAATATTGCTGATTCTTCTTTGGATTTATCAAGCATCCCAAGGTAAATAACAAGGACACCGGATCATATGTCCCAACGATTATCTAAGCATGGACTAATGGTTGACTTACAGATATTAGGATAGATTCTGGAGAGAAACACAGTCTCGCACGACACGGAGGAGGCACTTTCTTTGTAGCCGGCCTAGGAATGAATTCATTATAGTTTTTCTACTTCATGTTAGCTGAGAACTTTAGCTCGAGCAAGCGCAACGGGATACTTTCCTTGAGGTTAGCATCAGCCATGAATGATAGAAGACAGAGAGAGGTCACTCGATGATTAATTGAGTGAATTTTAGTTGTGTAGGCGGTAAAATTTGCAAGGCGTCGTTTGCTCCTATTAACAACGGACTTGATGTCGTTTTGGACATCAGCTGCCAATTTGACTTTTATCGAACTAATCAGTCTTACTATCGAGACAGGAGTAAATGATTGTGTCAAAGATACCAAGTTGAGAGCTGATACCATCGGGAAGATCATTAATGAAAATTAAAAACAAAGTAGGACTAATTATGCATCCCTGGTGAACAAAAGGATCTAGACTAGTGGCTCTTCAGGATAACTTTCATTTACTGATTTGTCTGAAAAGACTGGATCAATTCAAAAATGTGTCCGTAACTTTTCAGCTTTTGGAGAAGACCTGTATGCCAAAACCTGTCAAATGCTTTCGAGAGGTCCAAAGCAATAGCCAGGGCTTCCCATTATTTTAGAGCATGCCAGACTCTTTCCGAAATTATCGTCAATACATCAGCAGTTGACCTGAAGAAACGAAAGTCATATTTCTTCTCTGAAAAAAAGGGCCCTGCGATGAGAGATGTTTAACCAATTTGTCATTGCTTAGGAGTTTCCCCAAAATAACTAGAAGGCTAATAGGCCGATAGTTGGAAGGGTCGGGCTGTTCACCCGCGTTCTTAAAACCTGGAATAAAAAATGATGACTTCTGGTATGAAGGAAAGCACAAGGTAGCGAGGCATAGAGTTTAGGAAGAACATGAGCCAATTCGGGTGCAGACTTCTTAATGAATATGTCAGGGATGATTTGTGGGGATCTAGTTTAGAGATAATAACAGAAATCATAGAAGAGGTTATATGTATATCACTCAACAGAGACTCAGTTCTTAGTGCAAAGGCGAGGATACTCCAGATGAGTCAAGAGTAGAGTTTAAGAATTCTTTACGGGTGAAACATTATCAGCAGACTATGTTAACAGTTCAAACAGATTGAAGTATGGAGGACTAGAGACCTTACACTTATTTAATAACCCTATTACAGAGCTGCCAGTAATGACGAGGGCTAAAATTGTTAGGTACAATGCGGTGCGTCATTCTATTGGCAAATAGGGACGTAACTCCTTCGAGGACTCGTTTACATTTATTAAGAGCAGCAACGAATAAGTGTCTGCTATGACGTTAGCCGTCACGTTGTTATATCCGAAAATAGTGGTCCCTGTGGGCTATAGCAGCCGAGCAACCTGTTGTGAACCATGGAGAAGATTGATGTTTCACCTGGCATTTTCGAGAAGGGATGAAAGTATCCATGAAATGAAACCAATATATATATATATATATATATATATATATATATATATATATATATATATATATATATATATAATTATTTACTCGAAAATTATAACAAAAATATGTTATAAAATCACTACAAAAATAGCCATTTTGTCTCAACACATCTGGTGTCTTATCAAGTGATGGTGTTAAATGTAAACCAGAGGTATTGAGGCAAAATGGCTACTTTTTATCGAATGATTAATTATATTGCTCGACTTTGTATTGAGTAC
The DNA here is from genome assembly GCA_903632075.3 of Acanthosepion pharaonis. Taxonomy (NCBI): domain Eukaryota; kingdom Metazoa; phylum Mollusca; class Cephalopoda; order Sepiida; family Sepiidae; genus Acanthosepion; species Acanthosepion pharaonis. Next base: position 2,340,806 of record CAHIKZ030001313.1, read on the forward strand.
TCTTTTAAGAATAGTATTTGTTGATTATTGGAATTTATTCCGTATACACTAATCGTATACTTATATATATATATATATATATATATATATATATATATATATATATATATATATGTGTGTGTGTGTGTGTGTGTGTGTGTGTGTGTGTATATGTGTGTGTATATATATATATATATTATTGTCCAATATATATATATATATATATTGTCCAATATATATATATATATATATATATATATATATATATATATATATATATATATATATATATATATATATATATATTGAAACAATAAAAAATATAAAAAAATTTAAAAAATTAAAATCTTAAGACACACTGGGTTGTAGATTAATATTCTTTCGGTTTTATTATTATTATTATTTCATTTAGATTTCTCGACTAGTTTCGCCAAAATGGCCATCATCAGAAGAAGAGATATTTCTGCATGTTGATAGCAGTGAACTACAGAAAGAAAATATATATATATATATATATATATATATATATATATATATATATATATATATATATATATATATATATATATATCAGTTCACCCGCAATCAAGTCAATAATGCCATTCAGATGCAATGCGTTACTGGATGCGAAAGAGAAGGGAAATACTTTAGAAACAAACAGAACCCAATCCTAAAACGGATACAAGCATAAACCATTATTCTTGTGAGGAGTGTAAGGGACGATAGAACAACATATGCGTTTTTATACTGAGGATAAAAAATAAATAAATATTAAATAAAATAAATTTCAGAGTTTAAGTATTAATTTCTTGAATATGCAGTTATATATATATATATATATATATATATATATATATATATATATTATTTATTCAAAAATTATAACATAAACATGTTATAAAATCACTATAAAAATAGCCATTTTGTTTCAACACTTCTTTTACAGTGTCCTATAAAGTTAAGGTGTTGAATGTAGAATAACGTGTTTTAAAGGTTCAAATCAACCAAACACCGCTCAATAGAAGAAACACTGCTACATAAGCTACAGTGACCAATGAAAATAGAAGTATATGAAAATTCAAAAAAAAAAACTTGACAACGAACCTTGGTTATAATTGTTAATTTCTTAATATTAGTGTTCGACTAAACTAGAAATCATTCTGATTGATTTTAAATTTTACTATAAAATTGAAAATAAAAATTAAAAATCTTTTTGGTTATTGGAATTTATTCAGTGTACACCACATATCCTATACTTGGGTATATATATATATATATGTATGTATTGTGAAAGAATATATATATATTATATTTTTCATATCCTTGTATATATCCTAGAAGGGTAGATTCTCGAAAAACCTCATACTTATAAAATGTTAACTATTGGCATTCTAACAATAGATATATTGTGTTAAAATGTCAAACATAATTTTACAATTGCAGTCAAAAGGTCAGTTTAACTTCAAGGATGATTTGGGTCTCATTAATTGGCCACAATGTTTTTCATATGCTTTATTTCGGCGAATTAAATAACTAAATTAAAACAGCGTTACTGATTTAGATTTTTTCCATTCATGACATCTAGATACCAATATTCTAAACTTCGAGCAAGTCTGAATGGTTTGTTATTTTGTCCTTGTGGCAACTTCGTATTTATACGGATGTTTGCCGTAGAGCGATGTTCAACAGACTTGTCGCGAATGAATTTTACTATATTAGCAACAGACATCCACGACCGTCCATTTTACAAGAGGCAGACAACTAGTTTTGTCCGACAAATCAATCCCGTGGGAAATCAGTTATTCTTGTCTGGCCGCTTCAACAGCCAACGATCCTCGACGTGTTGTGTAAACGTTTACCTTCTGTCCCTAATTTCACACATTTGTGCTTCGCATCCCTCGACTCATTCTTTTTCGATTTGATTTTCTTCTTCCAGATGTGAAAGCATTAATCAAAACCAATCGCCGAAGTAAAATTTAATTAAAAATTCCAAGTTCGATAAAATTGTCCAGCTTGGCATCCAGCCAGATTTTACTGAAGAAACCACTTTAAATTTCCAATAAGTATCTTCAGGATTTTTTTCTGGGTTAATCGGAACAGAAGTGAATTGAATCAGATCATTCTATTTAAAACTTAATATTTTGCAGTTAAAAAGAACCGAATACCAATTGTAAAATCGTCTGTTTCATACCTGAAAAATATTTTTGAGTCTTATACCCGATCGAAAAATAATTTCGTAAAAACGTAATACTGAAATGTCTTTAAAAGTAACATTTAAGATGAGTTTCAAGAATCTCGGGTTTTAAACAGATTAATTCTATTTGGGACATGGCACTGATATTATCAATCATTACGACCAAATAGAGTACTGCAACCATATCTTGGATTACAGTAGCCCAGTCCTTACTTTCCATTTCAGAAACTTATACACGGCTTTGTGGATGATTAAATTTCCAATTCTACACCCGCTACTTTGCCGCTGTCTCCATGAAAAACGTTTTGACCATCTGCATTCCTTACTTCTTCATTACAGACCTTCTTGTCTGGCCATCACAGCCATGTCATGTACAATGGAACTAATCATCCAGAATTTGTTCATATTCCATTAGTAAGGAGTAAGTTCATTTCGTAGAGCTTCTTCCCAAGAACGGTTAATTTATGCGGCAGACCCCGATAGGGTGCTTTTCCGATCACACCAATCTTAAAAACTTCATATCACGTTTAACCGATATCTATCCTTCAAACCTTCCCAAATTGGACTACTTGCATCCTCTTGTGACGTGCAGTAACCTTAATGAGTAATACCGCAAAAGGAGGGAACCTCGGTCTTTGTGTTGGATGAAGAATTATAAAAACAAAAGAGAAAATAGCTACAATAAAGAGGCTACTAAAAAGAATAGAGAATTTGTGAATAACGGAGCATTTCAAGTTTAAATGCTTTATCACTTCTAAGTCAGGCTGTCACATATCTATAAATATAGTGAACCTGGCGAAGGTTGAATTCATTAGTTTTTATTAGATACTTAGCATACTTATTAAAGTAGGGATTGTCTGGCACAAAGCAAATACCTCAATGCATTTGGGAATTATTGAACTCGCGCTAGAAGCAATAGTCTCTGATTCCAGATTGTCATATTTATATGAATTCCTAAAATACGAGAAACATATATATATATATATATATATATATATATATATATATATATATATATATATATATATATATAAGTTATGAAAGAACTTGGTAACCCGTATGGGTAATCCCAAGGAGGATGAAATCCTGAGAGCTCAATGTAAATCCAGCTAATATTTCAAAAGAAAAACAGACCTCAATGCATTTGGGAATTATTGAACTCGCGCTAGAAGCAATAGTCTCTGATTCAAGATCTTATTGTATATGAATTCCTAAAATACGAGAAACATACATATATATATATATATATATATATATATATATATATATATATATATAAGTTATGAAGAACTTGGTAATCCGTATGGGTAATCCCAAGGAGGATGAAATCCGAGAGCTCAATGTAAATCCAGAGCTAATATTTAAAAGAAAAACAGACCACTTTAAGGTACCATTATAATAATTTATTTCACCAGAGTCCTTTTAAAAAGGACGCCAGATCATCAGATAGCACTTCCAACAACCAAATGAAACAAAAAATCAGGGAATAAGTTTTTGTAATTTAACTCGCGCTAGAAGCAACATGGTAGAGTATAGGGAAGGGTTAATTTCATATTCAAGATGACCTTGACCTATTTAGATTAAATGATATAGAAATGGGAGGGAGTAGAGAGAAAAAAAAAGAAAAATAAACAGTAATACAGATATATACAAATGAGTGTTACAGCAAGGAGAGAGAGGGAGAAACATAAATCGAAAAGAGGCTGTAAAATATATATATATATATATATATATATATATATATATATATATATATATTGTTTGAACAAAAGACAGACCACGTTAAGATTCCATGTAATAAGCTATTTCACCATAACCCCTTTTACAGGGTTCTGGATCATCAGAGTGTAATTTATTGAGGTTGTTGTAATCCTTAAACCTTTATCTAGAGACGAGACGCGTTAGATTTGAGCAACATCCAGCCGACACACTGGGGTTAAAATAAAAACTAAAATGATACATATGACACACTTATATCCTCTCTCCCAACTTCCCAGTTAACTTTGCGTATACTTGATAGGTCCGTTTGAATTTCTTTTCATTCTTCAAGCTTTTGGAAAAAAGTCTGATGATCCAGAACCCTGTAAAAGGGGTTATGGTGAAATAGCATTACATGGAATCTTAACGTGGTCTGTCTTTTATTCAAACATATCTGCTCTGAAATTGAGCTCTCTGGATATCATCCTCCTCAGGTCTACCCGTACGGATTACCTAAATTTGCATAAACTATATATATATATATATATATATATATATAATTTATATATATATATATATATATATATATAATTATATATATATATATATATTTATATATATATATAATTTATATATAGATATATATTATATATATTATAATTTTATCATATAGACAAAACCATTTTACTCACTACAAAGATGTAACTTGGTTTCAGTGCATTTCAACTGCACTTTAACGGGTGAGAATCGAAAATGCTTATGAACTATCCTGCTTGTAGGCAAGCCGTATGTCAAATGTCACTTCCTTTTTTCCATTTGTTTGAGAAGAAAAATATACATAAAGAAATGTGACGTATTTTAGTAATTCATATAGAATCAGTGACTATTGCATCTATTGCGATTTCAATCCTCCCCAGATGCATTGAGATATGCCACATAATCTATACTTTATATATATATATATATATATATATATATATATATATATATATATATAAGTTATGAAGAACTTGGTAACCCGTATGGGTAATCCCAAGGAGGATGAAATCCCGAGAGCTCAATGTAAATCCAGAGCTAATATTTCAAAGAAAAACAGACCTCAATGCATTTGGGAAATTGAACTCGCGCTCAATAGTCTCTGATTCAAGATTGTCTTATTGTATATGAATTCCTAAAATACGAGAAACATACATATATATATATATATATATATATATATATATATATATATATATATATATGTAAGTTATGAAGAACTTGGTAATCCGTATGGGTAATCCCAAGGAGGATGAAATCGAGAGCTCAATGTAAATCCAGAGCTAATATTTAAAAAAAAACAGACCACTTTAAGGTACCATTATAATAATTTATTTCACCAGAGTCCTTTTAAAAGGACGCCAGATCATCAGATAGCACTTCCAACAACCAAATGAAACGAAAAATCAGATTAAAATTGATGGGTAGTGTAAGTTTTTGTAATTTAACAGGGAGTGTGAGAGGGATAGTTAAAGAGACATGGTAGAGTATAGGGAAGGGTTAATTTCATATCTCTCTCAAGTGTACTTTATATTGGGGTAGGAGGAATGACCTTGACCTATTTAGATGGTTAACGGAAATGATATATAGAAATGGGAGGGGAGTAGAGAGAAAAGAAAAAAGAAAAATGAAAAAGAAAGAGAAAGAAAACAGTAATACAGATATATACAAATGAGTGTTACAGCAAGGAGAGAGAGGGAGAGGGAAGTAAATCGAAAGAGGCTGTAATTGGGTTTTAACAATTTATATATTTATATATATATATATATATATATATATATATATATATATATATATATATTTGTTTGAACAAAAGACAGACCACGTTAAGATTCCATGTAATAAGCTATTTCACCATAACCCCTTTTACAGGGTTCTGGATCATCAGAGTGTAATTTATTGAGGTTGTTGTAACGTCTTCCTTATCGCTCACCCCTTAACCACCTTTATCTAGAGACGAGACGCGTTAGATTTGAGCAACATCCAGCCGACACACTGGGGTTAAAATAAGAAACTAAAATGATACATATGACACACTTATATCCTCTCTCCCACCTCACTTCCTCACTTCGTTAACTTTGCGTATACTTGATGAGGTCCGTAAAAAACGTGTGAATTTCTTTTCATTCTTCATTTCAGCTTTTGGAAGTAAAGTCTGATGATCCAGAACCCTGTAAAAGGGGTTATGGTGAAATAGCTTATTACATGGAATCTTAACGTGGTCTTTCTTTTATTCAAACATATCTGCTCTGAATTTTGCATTGAGCTCTCTGGATATCATCCTCCTCAGGTCTACCCGTACGGATTACCTAAATTTGCATAAACTAGATATATATATATATATATATATATATATATATATATATATATATATATATATATATATTATAATTTATATATATATATATTTTTATATATATATAATTTATATATAGATATATATTATATATATTATAATTTTATCATATAGACAAAACCATTTTACTCACTACAAAGATGTAACTTGGTTTCAGTGCATTTCAACTGCACTTTAACGGGTGAGAATCGAAAATGCTTATGAACTATCCTGCTTGTAGGCAAGTTATGTCAAATGTCACTTCCTTTTTCCATTTGTTTGAGAAGAAAAATATACATAAAAAAATGTGACGTATTTGAAGTAATTCATATAGAATCAGTGACTATTGCATCTATTGCGATTTCAATCCTCCCCAGATGCATTGAGATATTTCCTTTGTGCCACACAAAACTTTATATATATATATATATATATATATATATATATATATATATATAAGTTATGAAGAAACCAGTATGGGTAATCCCAAGGAGGATGAAATCGAGAGCTCAATGTAAAAGCTAATATTTCAAAAACAGACCTCAATGCATTTGAGAAAAATAGTCTCTGATTCAAATTGTCTTATTGTATATGAATTCCTAAAATACGAGAAACATACATATATATATATATATATATATATATATATATATATATATATATATATAAGTTATGAAGAACTTGGTAATCCGTATGGGTAATCCCAAGGAGGATGAAATCCCGAGAGCTCAATGTAAATCCAGAGCTAATATTTAAAAGAAAAACAGACCACTTTAAGGTACCATTATAATAATTTATTTCACCAGAGTCCTTTTAAAAGGACGCCAGATCATCAGATAGCACTTCCAACAACCAAATGAAACGAAAAATCAGATTAAAATTGATGGGTAGTGTAAGTTTTGTAATTTAACAGGGAGTGTGAGAGGATAGTTAAAGAGACATGGTAGAGTATAGGGAAGGGTTAATTTCATATCTCTCCAAGTGTACTTTATATTGGGGTAGGAGGAATGACCTTGACCTATTTAGATGGTTAACGGAAATGATATATAGAAATGGGAGGGGAGTAGAGAGAAAAGAAAAAAGAAAAATGAAAAAGAAAGAGAAAGAAAACAGTAATACAGATATATACAAATGAGTGTTACAGCAAGGGAGAGAGAGGGGAGGGAAGTAAATCGAAAGAGGCTGTAATTGGGTTTTAACAATTTATATATATATATATATATATATATATATATATATATATATATATATATATATATATATTTGTTTGAACAAAAGAAACCACCGTTAAGATTCCATGTAATAAGCTATTTCACCATAACCCTTTTACAGGGTTCTGGATCATCAAGTGTAATTTATTGAGGTTGTTGTAACGTCTTCCTTATCGCTCACCCCTTAACCACCTTTATCTAGAGACGAGACGCGTTAGATTTGAGCAACATCCAGCCGACACACTGGGGTTAAAATAAGAAACTAAAATGATACATATGACACTTATATCCTCTCTCCCACCTCACTTCCTCACTTCGTTAACTTTGCGTATACTTGATGAGGTTGTGAATTTCTTTTCATTCTTCATTTCAGCTTTTGGAAGTAAAGTCTGATGATCCAGAACCCTGTAAAAGGGGTTATGGTGAAATAATATTACATGGAATCTTAACGTGGTCTTTCTTTTATTCAAACATATCTGCTCTGAATTTTGCATTGAGCTCTCTGGAATCATCCTCCTCAGAGTCCATTTAAACTAGATATATATATATATATATATATATATATATATATATATATATATATATATATATATATATAATTTATATATATATATATTTATATATATATATAATTTATATATAGATATATATTATATATATTATAATTTTATCATATAGACAAAAACCATTTTACTCACTACAAAGATGTAACTTGGTTTTGCATTTCAACTGCACTTTAACGGGTGAGAATCGAAAATGCTTATGAACTATCCTGCTTGTAGGCAAGCCGTATGTCAAATGTCACTTCCTTTTTTCCATTTGTTTGAGAAGAAAAATATACATAAAGAAATGTGACGTATTTTAGTAATTCATATAGAATCAGTGACTATTGCATCTATTGCGATTTCAATCCTCCCCAGATGCATTGAGATATTTCCTTTGTGCCACACAATCTATACTTTATATATATATATATATATATATATATATATGAACAGAAAAAATAAAATTTATTAAGAGCTTCATGGGATATGAAGTTGTAGAGAGCCATGATCTCCTACATCATGTGGGTACATGGCGCGTGCGCACCAGAGAAACGTTATCAGAGGTAGTACCGTGCGATTAGTTTGGAAACCATTACCAGTGTATAGAGATGCAAGTTTGTGTTTTTTGTAATGCTGAAATAATTAAAGAACATTTTGATATTAAAATATTCAAGTATATTTTTAAAATAAAGATACTTGAAGCATATTTTAAATTTAAAATATTTGAAGCAAGCTTTTAGAATATTTAAGAATGAATTTTTAATATTGGAATGCTTTAAGCATATTTAAATATTGAATTACTTGATGTACATTTTTAATATTGAAACACCTGAAGTCCGTTTTCATATTGAAATAGCAGAATCCATTTTAATAATGAGACAACTGAAATACATTTTAAATATTGAAATAATAGAAGCACACTTTAATGATAAATTATTTTAAGCACGTTTTCATATTGAAATATTTCAAGGATATTTTGTATTGAAATACTTGAAATAGGTTTTTAATAGTGAAATAATGGTATTACATTTTAATACAGAATACTTAAAATACATATTAATATTGAACACGTGAAATACATTTTAATATTTCCCATTAAGATACTTCTACATTTTAATACTAAAATACTACAAATTCATATTTAATTTGATTTAATCTATGGTTTAAATAGCAGGACAGAAATGATATTATAGCCTTGGTTGGCAACAAGCCTACCACAGGAAGAAACGGCAACTTACTGCGGGAACATCTTCTTCCTAGTCAGTCATGAATCGACGAAGTCATATCTTCAAGCCTGTATGACGTATGTCTGGGTACGCAAGAAAAAAAAACCCAACAATAACAAAAATAGGTTAAAAGAGATTAATGCAAATTAACGATACTTGATAATACTTCATTTAATAAATTTAAAACTCTAACAAGTGTTGTTGATAAAACTACTATTAGAGTAATGTTACTTACTGGCCTGCATAACATAATTGACATAGCGCTTTTACAGTCAGAGAGATCCCTCAGGATAAGGGACTCGCCTTTCAGCTAATTCTCCAATTTGTGATACTTACTAAAGATCATAGAATAATGCTTACCATGTGTAAAAATGCACAAAAATAATCTAAAAGAAAAAAATTCATAATAAAATAATACGACAAAATAAGGGATAACATTATCGGTCAACCAGAATATTAAACGTCTATTTAAGACTACTAACAAAAACACTCGAGTGTAATAAGAGATACTTCAGTTAATAACACTTGAGGGATATGGCACAAGGTTGACCCTAAGTGGATCGTGTCTTTCTTTGGCTAATGCCATGCGGGTGAATACACAAGGGAGAACAATATTCTGAGAAGGCTTTTTATGTTACGAAAATGTCACACGCTTCAAAGGCAAATGTCGCAAATAGTCCCAGATGGTTTTTTCAAAACGATTTTCACCTTTTTCTGTAAATATCTTCCGGGAAATAAATTTTAACACTTTAACACGTCTATACATCAATATATATATATATATATATATATATATATATATATATATATATATATATATATATATATATGTGTGTGTGTGTGTGTGCGTGTGTGTGTAAGGCGTGAGTTTCAGTCGAGTTTTTGCGATTCACAAACTTTTCGTTCTCAAATATATTATCTGACTGAACATCTCTCTCTCTCTCTATATATATATATATACAGGGTCGATAAAATTCGTGTGCACTTTAAAAAAAATATAACTTTATTTGTATTTGCGATAGAAATAATCTGTAAAAATTATTAAAATTTTTAATGTAGCTAGTTTTAAGTATAGCTAAAATAACTAATGTGATTTCAGGCATTAGTGTAAATCAGTTGGCAAATGTTTTTCGTGAACTGCAAAATCGTATTACCCTTTGTATTGCTAATGATGGAGAACACGTGGAAACATAAATAACATCTCAATAAAACATTAAAAAATATAGATTTACTTCTTTCTAATCCTTTTTACAAATTATTTCTATCAGAAATAAATTTATAAATTTTTAAAAGTTCACACGAACTTTATGGACACCATGTATATATATATATATATATATATATATATATATATATATATATATATATATATATATATATAGATATTTTGTAGGTCATCAATCCCTCTTTCATATATCTTTCTTTAAAACGATTGACAAGTTACTGCATTTAATTTTTGTTATTTAATTTTTCATGCGTTCTTATAATTTTGTTCTTTTCTAGCCGTAAATAATATAGAAATTACCAAAGGTTTTGTACATTCAAGTGTTTTCGGCTATACTTTTAACCATCATCAAGCATGAATTTTATTTTTACTTTTAACTGAACGCATGGATTGTTTTATGTACCTAAAGTTATAGGAATGTTTTATTTTCTAAACACGGGCAACACATTGTGACCGTGTTCGTAGTTGGTATTATTGAGTGTTGCCTTTTTCTTTTTATTGATTATGCTTTCACTATTTTTAGCCATTTTACATGCGGATGAGACTTTTATATTTGTATTATCAACAAGTATGCTGCAGATAGAGTTTGGTAGGTATGAAGTTTTATCTTAATAACCCCCAAAAATTTAAAACCCAATTTTCAGAACAATATGTTAAATACAATAAATTCGACAGGTGAATTATGCAAAATAGGAAAATACAAAATCATTCGTACAGTATGAAAATTGAATAAAGAAATGAACTGTTTTCACAATATTAATAGTCAATAGCATGGCCTCTCATATTTATAACTTGCTGCAATTATCTTATTTTTTTAATTCGATTTGAACAAGTCATTTCTGGGAATTTTTCCAATTTTCAATTATTAGACGTTCTAAGTTCTGAAGGATTGTTAGTGACCGACGATTTATTTGAACTTTCAATTATTGCCATACATATTCAATAGGATTTAAGTCAGAACACATTGACTCATTAAAACTGTAATATTTTCCTGAAACCACGCAGTCGCTGATTTAGACATATGTTTGGGGTTCTTATCATGCTGGAAAGTAAATCGCCGACCTAGATGAAGATTTTGCACTGATAGTTGTAGATTTTCATCCAGAATTTTGATATAGTCTACAGATTTCATTATTCCTTTTATTGCAATTGTCCAGACCTCTTTCAGCTAAAACAATCCGCAAGACATCATCGTGCTGCTTCCATTTTTTAATGTTGCCACTGTGTTATTTGGGAGGAAAGACTCGTCTTTCTTGCGCTAAATCTTCTGTACATTTTATGTTCAAAATGATCAATTTCTATTTCATCATTTCATAGTACTTGTCTCCAAATGCAGCTTTATTTATTCAAGAATGTTTTGGCAAAATTAAACCAAGCAACAATGTGACATGTTTTGTGAAGAGGGCTTCATCATGGTCGGTTTCCATACAAACCATTTCTATTTAAACAACGTTGTTTTGTGTGAGTACCTACGCTGATACCCATCGTATCCAAGTTTTGACGATGTCATTCAAAATAACTCTTGGGTTTATATTAACCTCGACGCAGTTTTTATGCAGATTTTTGTAACAATTTGGGTTTTCTTCCACAACCAAGCAAATTCTCTGTCGTGCCAAACTGTTTAAACTTCTTTATAACGGACTGTACTCTAGATCTAGGGATAGCTAACCTGTTTGAAATAGTGCAGTAACTATTTTTCGACTTGTAGAATTTAATAATTTTATGTCTTATGTCAACGCCGTTTCCGTTTCTCTCCATTGTGTTGTTAACATAAGAATAACAATGGTGACACTCTATGCACTACCTGATGATCCTGGAATTATTATAAATATTCTACTGAATAAATATTCTAGGATTCATCGATAAAATAATTATGTAAATTACTTACACGAAACAATCAATTTAAAACGAGGTTTTCTACTGTACGAATAATTTTGTCTTTTCCTATTTTGCATAATTCGCCGCTAAAAAATTGTTGTATTTAACCTATTTAAGATTTATATTCATTTCCTGTGCTTATTAACACATAAAAAAAAACTGGCATTAGATTCAAGAAATGGATAAAATTATCCAAAATTCATGGGTGTACGAATAACTTTGTCGTTGACTGTAAGTAGTAAATGTATTGTTACTAGAATCTACAAAAACATCCAAGAATGTAAGTTTATTTTTTGGCTAAGTTCATAGAATGTTGTGGAAGGAATTTCTTTCAAATGTAGATTTGAGACTATCAATTTCGTTTTAGCTTTCAGTTAAAATAAAAATATCATCTGAACATTCACTCTCGAAAAAAAAATCTGTTACACATCAGACACTTGAATCCTTGAAAATCAACAAAATTATCGAAATAAACCTTTTCGGTCGTTTTTAATGATACATACATACTTATATATATATATATATATATATATATATATATATATATATATATATATATATATATATTTTCATTATTCATCAGTCAATACATATGTATCATATGTATATAGCAACCATTATGTCTAGCTGCTTAAGAAACTATCCATTAACTTGACTCATAAATAGCATCCCTTTGTGTTTATCAATATATTTCCCATTATTTGCAATATCTTGTTGCCACTTATCCGGCGTCTCGCCGGTGTTTTTTTTGTGCATAACTTCGCAAGTTTTGATGTGAAAAAGATTTTGACGAACAGCTGAATATTGGTTCCACGAGATAATGTTTTCCCTATCAATGTTTTTTACATCGATCGAAAAAATTAAATATCTACTGGTGTAAGTTTAGGTGAATATGGTTCATGAGGGTAGAATAGACTTAAAATTGTTTGTATGTCTTATTCTTGTTTTATGCATTAACATAGAGAAAAATCGTTTCCATTTATCCCATCGTTTACGCTGCCGTGAAATATGAAGATATGTTTGTGTTAATATTTATTGGAAATATTCATAGAAATATGAGTTAATTTTTTCTTATTCAGTTTATTAGGTTGTTAATTTTTTTTTCTTTAAAACGGAAAATAACTGGGTTGAAAATAATTCACTAAGAATGTACTAAACGATCCTAAAGCAAAAAAAAGAAAGAAAGGAAAAAGGAAGAAAGGAAAGATAATAACAAAGGGGGGAAAGAAAGGAAAAGACATGATATCAAAACAGGCCGCTGGGTGTGGACCAGATGTCGGTCAGAGCCTCTGACTGACCTTAATTTTGTTGAAAGAATTTGGAGATATCGGTCGCGAGCGCTGACCGACATTTTCATGAAGAATTCTTATCAAAATAACGAAAGGTAACTTTTAAATTAGAATAATAGAAATGAATTTTACTTTAGTCAGAGAAAAGTGTCTTTGGGTTGGGGAAGTGACTGGTGAAAACGATATACGGAATTGACCTGTTAAAATTGGACACCCACGTTGATAAAGTGGAGACATTTTCAAAGTGGATAATTAAGATTTTTTCGACTATCAGGAAAAACAAAGAAAAAAAAAGAAGGACAATTTTGGCTTCCTTTCTAAAAGTCAAGACTAATTAGCAGCGGGCTGTTTGACAAAGTCCAGGTGAGAGAGGGCAAGGATTGTCATTTTGCGTACGTGCAAAAGGTGCGAAATCGGATTTTGTTTTTTAAAACCAGCACGATGTAACCACACCCGCCAACAAAAGGGAGAGGGTGTTCGGTCAAAACAATTGGTCGAATACAATCACGTGACCGCGGAAGAAGAAGGAAGAAAACCTCGATCAATAACTGTTGGGACGAGGCGGTCACGTGGGCTGCGGAAAAGAAGAGAAAGAAAGGTTCGATCGGGGAACGATTGGTTGAGAGCGAATATGAGTTCATGCGCCGCCCCCCAAGGGTGAGAATAGAAAACAATAACGATAATGGAAAGTCAAAATTAAAACGGCTTTTGTTTGTACCCCGGTTTGTGCGGCGTCAATATTCGGCAGAAATGAGTTGTTGGAGCTTTTAGCTGCAGGAGTTTGAACGGTTCATAGGCCGGTCCGTTTGGAGTGGAGAAAATGACAGCGGAGATGAGTGAACAATTTCAGAAGCCGAAGAGAAGAAATCAGTTGGAGCTTAGTTTGAGCGCGGGCTGCGGGCCCGGTTCATTCTTGCGGGCAAGAAAGGCCGGTCCGTTTGGCCTAAGTTTAGTCGCGCACTGACAGCGGAGATGAGTGAACAATAATTCAGAAGCCGAAGAGAAGAAATCAGTTGGAGCTGAGAAGAATTGGAGCTGCAGACAAGCCGAAAGTCGATGAGAAGTTAAAGTTCATCCCCGGACGGCAGCGAGAAAAGAACCCTCAGACAAGAAGAACTTGTAGACGAAGAAGAAGATTGCCTGAAAGCCTGTGAGAAGAATTGGAGCTGCAGACAAGCCGAAAGTCGATGAGAAGTTTTCCCCGGACGGCAGCGAGAAAAGAACCCTTAGACGAAGAAGAAGATTGCCTGAAAGCCTGAGAAGAATTTAGTCGATTTGTTCATCCCCGGACGGCAGCGAGAAAAGAACCCTCAGGCCCAAGTAGAAGAAGAAGAAGAAATACAACTCAAGTCGGAGAGAAGAATCAACTGCGAATGATCGATGAAATTAGCCCCAGTGTCGAACTGAACCACACTCCGACATACATAATGATTGATTCTAGAAAGTAGGTAATTCGACACCCCTATTGTGTGATAGAAGCTTGGTGCCATAGTCCACAGAGCGGGTCGGGAATTGAGAACAATTTTGTTTTTATGTAACGGACTTTAAGATATAAAAGGTTGTTACCCTTTTTATCAACAATTTTGTTTGGTGTCGTGAGTTTTTATTTTATTTGTGTTTTGCCACCCCCGTCGGACTCAACTATCGGCCCCGATCCCTGCTGGTCCCGTCTGTCTAAGATCTAAACACAGCGTGGGTAGACAGACCGGAGATCAGTATAGTTGCTTTATGACCAGGTTTGGAAGCGAGTCAGGAAAGGCGAGGCTGGTGTGACCAAAGGGTTGGGCGGCACGCTTGGACCCAGGAGGAGCGACCAGGAAGCGACGTCACCTGGCGCCGTAACCAAAAGGATCCGACACTGGGCCAGGTGTGTAACCGTCACAGTGTGCTCCATACATTTTCTTAACTGCCACGTGTTATTTGTACATAGGATGATACATTTCTTCTTACAAGACCGGAAACTACTAATGATTTAACTTAAAACAAATGCCGGTCTCATTTTGTGAATTTGTATCAATGTCCCAGAGTTTTCTTTTGTCATACGGGATGATACTTCAGTACTTAATTCCTCAGTTCATCGTTTCTCGTGTCTCGACAGAAAATTCACACAATTCTAAAAATTAAACCATCAGGAAACAACCTTATTGCAAATATAGGCATTTTATTTTATGTTAAGTATTTTTCATCAGAAGTAAAATATCGTTATTTTTTCACAATTTTCAAATTAAAGAACGCTCATTAATATACTTTACGCTAACTAAAAGTCAGGGTAAATTATGGAGAATGTTAAGCGATACACTAAAATATCTAATTAACGAAAATGAGTTAATGTTGTTATTGCTGTTTATTTTCTTATACATAATGTAATTATGGTTTATATTATTCAAGTTTCAGAAATTAATTTATGTATTATATATCTCTAATAGAAGGCATAGGGTTTAACCATTTTACTTTATTTATTTAAATGATATAGTCTTGTATATTGTATATTGTCTTGGAAAGATAGTATTTGTTTTAAGAAAGGAGATATTTGAAAAAAATCTGGGGAGGAGATTTATATTTTGCTAAGTATCGACAGTGATACTCTCAAAATTTTTCTTTTGGAGCAAGTTACTTTCTTTTTCAATAAGTGTGGCATATATATATATATATATATATATATATATATATATATATATATATATATATATATATGTGTGTGTGTGTGTAAGCCGTAAACAAGCTTTTTTCCCTAGAAACCATTTTAAAAAATCTAATCCCAGTAATAAATTTCGCACTGTTTGTTCTCTCTTAACAGCGATGAAATCGATTTACAAACATCTTTTGTGAACTTAAAGTAATTTACAAATTATCAGGGGATATGCAATTCGTTCATTAAGTTATCAGTAAAAAAAAACTTTTGACGCTGACATCTGATGGGAAAATGGCGTCGCCCAAGAGGCTCTATATCAGAAGGACATCGATTCAAAACAATAACTACACGCAAAAATAAGCACAAATAATATATTTCCTGTTTGATTTTTTATTATGCATTTGGTCTATTTGTTTCATTTTATTTAAAATGCAATGGAAAAAAAATATTTTTCCGAAATGTTTTACATTTGTTTCATTAATGATTATTTTTAAACTAGTCATCTCTCCAACCTTTATCAGGTGAAAATTAAAAGCAGTAAAATACTGCAAAAGAAACCCCATAAAATTGGACAAACATAGAATATTTTATTCGATCTAAGTCGAACGACTGAAGAGCACACTTTTCTGGTATGTAACTAAATCATTTAAGTAAATGTAATGATTCCCCCTGTAAAGATATGCATTCACTTCTTTTACTTTCCAGCTATAGACCAGATCTTTCTCCCAGAAAAAATAGAAGAAAAATCATATATAATTTAAAACGCAGATACAAAATCTCGGATATAAAACTCATAGACAATTTTACACTGAGGAAAATTGAAAAGAAAAAGATGCATTACCGAATATTAAAAAAAAAGAATCAGTTACATGAAAACAGAAAATATCTCTTTTATGGAAACAAATGAGATAGAACATTTCATTAAAAATGCATGTAGCGAGCTAGCTTAGCGTTTATGCAAAGAAAAGCATGCCAGTGTAACATTTTAGCACCCGAGGATTTGTGGAAAAAAAACTTAGATTTGATTAAACTAATCCCATTTTATCAGGACAAAAGTAAATCGAACCTAAAAAAAATGAAGCAAAGATACTCTGGGAGTTTGAAATTCAAAATAACCAGGAGACTAATTATTTGTAGTAAGATCTCTCAGATCATTGACGTGGCTTTATGTGCCGAAAGTTTGTTTTTTAATAGAAAAATTTAAAACATGGTCATGGAACTAAAGAAATTATAAATGTGCCAAATATGATTCAGGACTGAATAAAATGAAGAATCCAAGAAGGATTGAATCAATCCAGACAAGAGCAAAAGGCGGATTTTCAAGAAAACCGAGGAAGGTGCTGGAAACATATTTTATGTCTACAGTAATTATCACAAGAAAACATGAGAATATGCAACTGAATAATAATAAGAAAATTAATGGATACAGAGTAAAAAAGAAAGTCTTTAATCCCCTATTATACATAGGTGTAATAAATTCTTTGCAAACGACGCCAACAGGGTGAAGGAACTCCTAAGTACTGTAAAATGTTTCAGTGATTACATCGGTATGGATTTCCGATTATAAATGTGCCAAAGTAACATCCAAGAAAGGAAGAATTACAGAAACAGATTCAATAGATGTAGATTTTGTCGCAAAGATTAGGGACCTGGAACAAAAAGAAGCCTATAAATTCCTATCAGTCAGCGATGGATATAAAATACGGCATACCTAAATAAAGGACAAAAGAAGAAAAGGATACTACAGACGTTTGCGTCTGGTTTCAGATATCGAAGTGAATCCACAAATCATAATATCAACCATAAACATTTTGTTCCCGTGATGCAATACAGTTTCAACGTCCTTAATTGGACCATAGCTGGCATTTAGTGAATGGTTGTCAAAACAAGAAAGCGTCTCACTTGGCACAACATGCATCATCGTAAGGCTTATGTCGATCGTCTGTATGCGCCCAGATTAAAAAAGGCAGAAGATTAGTTCAACTAGAACTGTTGACAAAATCACAAAAATTGGTCTTCAAAGATACCTGGAAACTCCAGAAGACTGGATGATTATCTGTGTCAAAGAACATGAAAGAATAATAAATTCATTCAGTAATAAAGGGAGCCAACGAATTCAAAAGGAAATTTCAAGTGAATGAAGAAGTACAAGTAAACAGTAATACAACTACTGAAGTGACAAAGAATCGAAAAAGAATGCAATGCAACAAATGAAGGATTGATTGTAAGTTAAACCTCTTCATGGTCAATACTCTGTCCTCGCCACACGAGATGATGTAAACTAACCCCATACCCATAAGAGGTTACGTAGTGTAGGTTTAAAAGGGGAAACCGAAACTAGAAATTCCAAGCACACGGAAAATTGGGTTTACTGTACAGATCTTGTGATAAATGTCCAGAAAAAATCAACCATCTTGTATCAGGTTGCACGAGTTTAATACAAACCTGGGCATGATAAATCGAACCAATATCTTCATTGGAAAAATATTGCAACGTCTACGGGCAGGAACATCACCCAGATGCGCTTACAGAGTTAGGACCTATAACAATTTTATGGGATTTTACAGTACATAGATCAATCAAAGCTAACCGCCTAGACATCGTGATCAAAGACCCCAAGAACAGAATGTACTTTCTTATTGACTTGGCAATCCATGCAGGTTTTAATGGATATTTGAAGATCATAGAAAAAAACATCAAAATACAACGACCTTGAAATGGAAACCTCTTTTTTTCATTTACAAAAATGTTCAGTGGACAATGACATGAAGCCATTTTTTACCTTAAGTATCTGTTTGGGTGCCAGAAGGAAATATGTATACAGAAAATAATAATAATAATAATAATAATAATAATAATAATTATTATTATTATTGTTATTGGTATTATTATCATTAGAGCTTATTAAAAGAAAGTAAAAATGAGAGAAGGTTTAGGTTTCTCTGCATTTAAATAATATAAAATAAGCAAACCATGAAGATGGAGCAGTACACAGTTTTATTTACATCAATTTCAAGAATAGTTACAAAATGTAACAGATGTAACTAGAGCAGTAAGAAATTACAGGAAGTGATAGACTATATATATATATATATATATATATATATATATATTCACTTGTATGGATATTAGTTTGTAACCCTGGGTTTCACGCTTTTGCGATCACCAAGCAAACTTTGATAATTGCAAAAGACAACCTTTTTCTTTCTGCTGATTGCAAAAACAGATTTTTTCTAATGGTCACAAAAGCGTCAAACGCAAGGTTACAAACTAACATACATACAACTGAATATGTTAGCTCTGTCACTGGTATTGAGCATCTTCCACTAATATATATATATATATATATATATATATATATATATATATATATATATATATATATATGCTTCTTTTTAATATTTTATTGCATGTTTCTTGTATGCGAAAAAATTTTTCGTTTTAGAATTACTGAGTGGAGAAATTGTTCGCTGTGTTCGCTTAGCTAAAAAGGGAAGCTTCAAATGAACATTAATAAATCTGAAGTCATGTTTCAATCTCTGTAAAACGAACAGGACAATGACGAACGTGAAGAAATTCACGAATATATCTACTTAGGGTAGAAAATAACATTAAAATTAAGTAACTCTTCGGGAAAAAGAAATAAAAAGTCGTATAAAGAGAGTTTTGAAAGCATTTAATAAAACAGAGACAATGAAAATAAACACTTAGGGATATTTACAAAACGTAAAAAATATCTTCTTTTATTTTACGTATCTTTTCAATATATAATCGATCAAGCTTACCACGATTTTCTGTCTTTGTTGTTCTAATTAAGTTTTCATCGTTTACAATCAATCTTGTCCTCGTTTTGCCATTCATTTGATAAAGCATGCTACTTTTGCTACTTGTATTTCCTGTAAATGTTACGTTTTCTTGTCGCCCCCCCCCTAATCAGTCCCAGAACTTCAGCCTTCTTTTTCTAAATGTAAGAATAACTTTTCTTATATTCCTTAAATCTTTCTCGTTGCTCACTTGTTCAGTCCGCAGTATTTCCAGAATTCGTCAGTGGAAACACATCTTTGCGATTTCAGGTTTGTTTCAATTCTCTGAAGATATTGTCTAGCATTTCCATAGAGAATAATAAATATGGCACTCCATTTCTGCAATCCTTTCTCTAACTTTTACTAGTTCTTTATATTTTATGCGTCACTAATTATTTTCTACCTTACAACCTCTTTCTTACAGACGAAAACGTTGCAAATCTCTCGCAGCTCTATCGCTATTTCCATGGAATGTGTTCAGACGAAGTACATTCCTTGGTTCCACCAGATCTTATATTCACGGTTAAAAATTGCCATGTCAGGAACATTGTAGCGAACCACTGTCAGCTTATCAGGAGCCGCATTCTCCCAAGAGAATGCTTCCCCAATGATTACTGTGTTAATCTCTTCAAGGCTAGGGTTAAGCGTTATCTTCCACATATCTCCGCATAAAGTATGTGTCTAACGCTGTCATACTCTAAATTGAATGACTCACGAGTCTTGTACAAGGTTGTCAATGAAGTTAACTATGATGTTCGATTATGAAATATGGTGTGTGTGTGGCTGGGGGGAACAAATTTAGAAACATACACATATCAATGAAATACACATACACAAATCAATGAAATAAGTATTTTAGGAGGGAAAAATTCTAAGCAACAGAAAGAAGTAGGGCGTGACTCAGAGAAGAGATAAATATGAAAGACGTAGAAGGTGAGACTCATAAAAACATGGATTTTAACAGATTGTTTAAAAGGTTTCTTGATTGGTTACCTGTAAAGAGTAAAGTCCAGACAGATGAAAAAAAAACGATGGAATAAAGTGTTGCTCTTAAAAAAAAACAAAAACAAAAAAAAAAACAAGAAAAAAAAACAAGAAAAAACAGAGAATGTCTCAGTTGCTGTCTTTTCAAAGATCATTGTCAAGCAGTGAACCCATAAGGATGGCAATGATATACAAAGAGTAATAATATAATGGCTCAAGGGACCTAAACCTACCTGTCTGCTCACTAGTGGTCTTTGTCACTTTCAAAACACTCCCTTCGTGATATTATACATTTCGTGATACAGAATCTAACTTGTTTGTTATCCAGGATAGAGTGAAATGGCAATTTGACCAATAGAACTTACATTAATCAGCCAATAGATTTACACTTATTTGTTGGATACTTATACAAACAGTAATATATTATTTGTTAAAATATATATTGAAGATCTGGGTGGGAAAAGACATTTTACGGCAATCATCCAGGTAGGGTCGTTTTATTTGATATCATAAACTCATTTTTGTCCGCATTTGTAGTGGGTTTGCCGTAAAACAAAATACAGGTAAGCAAACAAAGCAAACGACACAAATCGCTATTAGCTGTATGAAATAAAGGCGCGAGAATTCTTTGAAAAAAATTGCCAGCGATGTTTTTCTTTGTTAACTTAAAGCTGAATATACAGAAATAAATATTTTCAAATGAGAGCATGATGAGCGTTATGAACTTACTGTATCCATTTTGTTAAGAGAAAAGGATATTTTAGTGATGAAAAACAACAAATATGTAAAACGTAAATAACTTCCCCTTTCTTCTTATAGATATACATATATGTATATTTCTAAAGGCATAACACATTTTTGTTTATTAATCCGATGTATTTTTTATTACCTTAAACGTTATTTTTAGTGGATTACTCACTATTAAGAAAAATGCGCGTTCTGGAGGGCGTATTTTTCTTCAATAAGATTTCTCGTATATTCAAAAAACGAAAATATAAGGCAATTTAAGATATACAATATTTGAAAAATATATATATTTTTGGACGCACACACACATATATATATATATATATATATATATATATATATATATATATATATATATATATATATTATAATTTTTGTGCGTTTATGTGTACAGAAAATATATCCATACATAATATACCTGCTGACAGAGCTTAGATGATCGAAAAGAAATCGATACGCATTCATACTATTTCCCACCATACAGCCGCGTACAAATGCATACTTGCGCACATGCAATCCTGAACGTACGGAGAATCACTGATATATATATATATAAAAAACCTTACGATAACAAACATAATTACAGAGTCACACATACACAATTACAATGATTATAACCACCAGTGTGAATTTCTTTTGCATCTGCCATTTTGTATGTGCATCTTGCCAAACTTGCCTTGCATCAATATCTTAATTAAAGCGAATTCACTGCTTGACCTGACGGCGACCACGGCATGCAATTAATGAATTCATTTCAAGCCCTTGGTGAACAAACAAGTAATTAAACAGAAAATATTTATATCCACAACTTGTTTGGGGGAGGAAGAGAAAGAGAATGAGGGAGAAAGAAGGAAAGAGAGAGAGAGAGAGAGGGGGGAGAGAGAGAAAATCGAATTACTAATAAGACATTGATATAATGATACTCGCTCCTAACACACACATTCAATTCATATATATCATATATGTGTGTGTGTGTGTGCACTTGCACGTGTGTGTGTGTGTGTGCGTGTGTGTGTGTGTCTGTACACACACACACACACACACACACACACACATATATATATATATATATATATATATATATACGTCTCGAGAGCATGAATTCCAGGTCAGGCTTCAGTAGTAGAGGAATTGGTAACATTTTCAGAGATCGACAAATATGTTCCAATTATAATTTAGTTTTAGTGAAAATGAGAATTAACCCCAGTACCAGATAACCATTACATATCTAAATGTATTCGAAGACCGAGATACTGTTTTTGTTTTTTTTAAATGTATTGATAATTAATCCGCTTACAATTAAATATAAAAACATTATCTGATTGACTGCAAAAATAATCAGTAACGACCAAGGTAAGAACTAACCCGCAAACATAACCTCACTTTCTGCACGTAGAAGCGGAAGAGGTGAATAGAAGAAGAATCGGAAAACTTTCATAGTCTGTCCATCTGAAGTTGAAAAGCATTTAGAAGATTTGTGGCCAAGAAGACATTAGTAGAATATTCAGAATTTAGACATTACAAGGAAATCTCTGCTGAATGAACCCGAAAAGAGAGGAGAACTGGAATTACGTGAATTCCATCTCTTTCGGTTGTGGATAGAATAGAGATTTGAAGGCAGATGTAAAAGTAAAGCTCAAGTGATATCGAAAGCAATAATTAAAGGCAAAGTAAGAAAATCAGTTATAGCTGATCTTGTATGGAGAGGAAAGCGTGAACACCAACCCTTATGGAATCTGGTAAAAATACTGGAATTATAAAAATATTAGAAACGTTAGTCAGAAGAAATCTGTACATATGATAGGCTGGTTGGTCGGTTGATTTTGTTTAGTTGCATATCAACCTCTGTGGGTTATGTAATGCCAAAATCTAAATATTTTGAATACAATTTGATGCCTTCAATTACAGGTAAAATGTATTGTTGGTCATTTTGCTATAATATATATTTTTGCTAATTCAACTAAACAATGTAGGGTTGTCGGTCTTAAGATAACTTGTAATGCTGATCATTTGTCTTTAAAATTGTATTTTTAGTAATACCTCTGATCAGGAGATTTACAAGAACTCTGCTCAGGAGATTAGCGGTCTTGAGGTTTGTGGAATCACCTCTTAATTGCTGTTATTCATTCTGACCCTAAGTGGTAGAAGCAGTTAGTATCCCAACTATGAGAAAATAGTGAATTCCCAAACAAAAACAAAACTCTATGAAAGGATAAAAATAGATTATGGTTATTTAATATCGTAGTGTAAATATTTTGAATGCAATGGCTACAGCTAAATATATTTTGAACGCAACTGTATGCCTTCAACTACAGGTAAAAGGTTTTGTTGAGCATTTTGCTCTATGTGAGAATCACATTATTTGTTTTTTATTTTTAAGTTCTTAATCATTATATTTTATATTCTACCTGCCGAAGAATTAAAAGAAAGCAAGAAGGAAGGACTAACTATCAGAAGACAGAATGTATCCTTGTTAGTAACAGCGCATGATGCAAGCTACGAAATGGAGATATTAAAATAAAGCAAGTACTGAAATTAAACTATCTGCAAAATGTTTTCAGAAACTAGGGAAAATATGGCATCGAAATCCGAAAACATATTAGAATAGCGGAAGATAAAATATTAAGAACGACTAAAAGAATCTTCGTATATGATATTGAATGCTGGACAATAACTTCGCAGAGGAAGAGAAGCCTTGAGACAGCAGAGATGTTGCAGAGATAAAGGCTGTGAAAAACATGGACAGTGCATGTAAGCAAGGCAGACTTTGTCACATAATGAACAGTTGCACTTAGAATCAGCAAGAGACAGATGAAATATTTGGAACACATAATGAGGCAAGAAGGCTTGGAGAATTTCACACTCATATTGAATGTAAGAAGAACACAAAGATAAAGTGAGTAACCTACCTAAGAAACTTGAATAAATGGATGACAGAACTGTGAGTGAGAGGAACTGTAAAAAGACTTACAGCGTACAGGAAGTTGTGGAGAGCCATATTCACCGATGTTTTGAAGACAAACGATAGATAAAAGGCGAATGTAGAAGCTTTTCCTTGAGATAATATTAATTTCGTCTCGCTCAACGTTATTAGTGTATAGAATCATCATAATAAGATGAGAAGGATTGAAGAATTTGCCACTCCAAGGGCATATTGAATGCAAACGTACAGATGGAAACAGAAAGTATCCTTTCTTGTGTAAATGGATTGCAAAACAGGGAGGGGGGAGAGCTACTGACTAAATATCTAATTATCGAATTCATGACATTTTGCCACATTTAATAGTGAATTCCATAATATTTTAAAGGGTTCAATTTTATGTACTTCGCATACGGCTTTGAATTAAGAGATGTCGTTCTCGGATTCTGACTTCCTACCAAGGCTGTAGTCTTCTTCCTATTTAAACTATAGAGAAGGAGAAGAAATGGATTCATATCTTCACCAAAGAGATGAATCAAAGTTAATGTAACGAACTCGATTGGAATTCGAACTCAAGTCGCTGATTTCTCTTTCCGAGCGGCTAAGCATTCCATTACATTCGCATACTTTACATTACCTGCACTGCCTGAAAAAAATGAAGACTTTGGTAAGTGCTTCAATGAATAGGAAGTTGTGAAGGACCGATATCCTGAAGTCACATAAAAAAGAAAGAAGACTAGTGACAAAACTAAGAGAAACTTAGTAAATACCTATACTTAACCTGCCTGACACGATAATTACCGTATTTTCCGGCTTACAAGACGCACTTTTTTTTCATAAAAAATACCCTGAAAAATACGAGTGCGTCCCCCAAGGCGAATGTAAGGCAACGGGCGGTCACTTTATTGGGCTTGACTAATAGGGATGTTGATTTATATGTCATTACAATATAGTACTATTTTGGGCGCCACGGCGTGGGGTAATGGTTAGCAAGTTTGTCTCGCTAAATCAGTTACGACAGAATAGTGAGTTCGATCCTCACTGGGTGCCCCATACATTCAGCCTTGTGCCACATCTAAGCTACCTCTCGAATATTAATATATTATACACTGTAATGTTACCTATCGAATTCAGTTATTTTATATGATGTAACCTCAGTACTTAGCTGTTACAAGTATTTCCAAAATTTTTTTGATGGTTTTATAAATTTACAAGCATATTTTAAAAAGTTTTAATTCATTTAAAAAAAAATAAAACCACCCTTAGACAATTAAAGACGTATAGTATATTTAACTAGTATGTCATTGCCATACAATCAAAATTGGACGAGTGATTAATGTAAGCAATACGTGGCGTAAGTATGTGAGTGACGTATGTTAAATGTATTGGATGAGAATTACTTTTTTCTTAGGAATTTCTTTCCAATATTTGGGTGCGTCTTCCAAGCCGCAGCGTCTTGTAAGCCGGAAAATACGGTAATTGAAAATTTGTTTATCTCGTCGGCAGTTTATTAAAGGACAATTTCTTATTGTTTGTGAATAATTTCTTATTATCATAAAAATTGTTATAGAAAAAGAGAGCCTTTTTTTTTGCTCAAACATTTTATCACCTGCTTTAAATTTATCTTCTTTGGTTGTTCAATCTGTTTCATGTGTTTTCGTTTGCGTCTTTTGTTAGTTCGACAAAACTTTTATGTAAAGTATCTGTCATCAACCGTCAACTTATATTTGAAAAAAAAAATTCTCTCCATCATTTATCGTTTTCACTCGCTCTTGTCTTTGTTATTTTACCTCTGGATTTCTTTCTTTGGCGACTTTTTGATTCCTGTTGCTTCTTCTCAAAGAGTTATTACTGTTTTTGTATTGTCGTTATTTTTGTGGTTTTATTTGCTGTTCCGGTGGTTCTCTAGAAAGGCACGAAACGAGGCGACGCCTGTGAAATGTCCATGATTGCCTTTTTCGTAGCCTCTTGACATTTTCCGGCGACGGAAGCATGTCTGCGAAGCGGGCCGGAAGTAATAAATGGACGGCTTGAAAAGTAAAATGGCGGCGAGAAGAAGTGGCCTGATAAGGTTGCGGCGGAAATGATGACATTAGGCGGGGAGACGTGTTGGGAAGAAGAAGAAGTATGTTGGCGAAGGATTTCGGGGAACAATGTTGGTTTGGGGATGTGTTAAACGCGCCATGACGCCAGATGTGATCGATACGGCTAATTTCGGCTTCAGGCACTAAACACGCCTCGACATAATGTTCTTTAAATATTGCTTTTTTTTTCTCTTTCTCTCTCTCTCTCTCTCTCTCATTCGCTCTCCCCTTCTCTCTCACTCTTTTGCTTTCTGACTTTCTCGCTTCATTCCATTTCTCTCGGCATGTCTTCTCTGTTTTTTAACCTGATTCATATTGTTTCATGTTTCTTCTTTTTGCTTTTAATTTCTTTTATATTTTCACTATCGATTCATTCAACCAACCGTTTTTTAATACTTTGATATTCCCTCTCTTTTCCTATCATATATATATATATATATATATATATATATATAATGTAAAGATATCAGAATATTAGTAAAAAAAACATTACATACGTTTAACGTTTTCATAATAAAAAGTCGAAGAAATTTGAAAACAGTATTTCTTTAAAATGACAGTAGAATCTTGCATTAAAATCCCAAGGGATATTTTTTTTACAAAATATAGTAAGCGACATATGTTAGTTAAAGCAGTCTTTCTATTTTCCCCTCCTTCCTTCTCACCAAATAAAAGTTCGATTATTCCATTTTCTTTTACTTTTCATGTGACTTTTTTTATTTTCCCTTTCGATTTTCATCATTTTTCATTGACTGCTTTTGTTTCATTTTAATCCTTAAAATTTGTTGTTTTTTTTTTCATTTCTGTATACATATATTTCAATCTTAGTTTTGATTTTTCTATTTTTATTTCTATGTTTTCCTTGTCATCTTTACGGAGCTTTTCCATTATTTTCCCGCTTTAATTTTGCTATTCTCACTTGTTTCTTTCAAAAACTTTTTTCCATTCCATTTTTCTCTTTCACTTTTTAAAAATAAATATATACTTGTTATTTCAAAAAGATTTTATTTCACTGTTTCATTTTCATTTTATTTACTTATTGTCTTCCATTTTTTTATGTCTATAATTTTCCTTGCTCCCGTTTTATCATTTTCTGACTTTTTATGTTTTAATATTCACCTTTGATCGTGCATCCTTCCTCATCCATTATTTTGGAAATTTCCCGATCTGTCGATGCCATAATATTATTTGACAGAAAAATACCGCATTCCCTTTAGGGAAATGTCTTCACTGATTGTTAGGATATCAAGGTTATCGACTTGTGTGATTTGGGAGGAGACTTAAATAGAAATAATCATTTGATTAGAAACTTCGATTACAATCTTTTTTTTTTTAATTTTTTGCTTTTGCTATTCCTAAGAATACATTCATCTTCACATCTTGCCAGTTCTCAACACTTTCTACCCGACAAGCGCCTTAAATGAAACATGGAAAACTGAATTAAATGAGGGAAACTGTGAGGATATCGAAATTGTCAAGTAAGAGTTATGGGTCACGTTTTTTTTTTTTACTGTCAAGGGGGATAACTTTGCATCAACATCGTTAATTTTAATAAGTTACTTATGAATATGATTCACTTTACCGCGTGTAAATTCTTATTAGCGTTACTGTAATTTAGAATCATTTTAAATAAGAAAAATCGTGTTATTTATACTGAAATACTGTCACTTTAGTAGTTAAAATGAAAGAATATCGAAAATCGCGTTTGTTTATATCGTACTTGTGAGTTCAATTTTTGCAATAGGAAAAAAGAAATCTCCTGACAGTAAAAATATAGGGATGCATTATCAGTTTTGTTTCCTATGGCACTGAATATGATTTTATATAAAAATGAGATAAACATAACCCTTTGAATTAAATAAAGATGTTAATATGAATGTTAATACTAACATCATGTTCCATACAAAAATGAGGACAATAGTCCGAATAGTGTGAATACCTCATCGCAGAAATATACACAGATACATCTTATATGAGATGAGGTATTATGTACACTATTTACATTATGTGGACTATTGTCCTCATCTTTGTTGCCATATTTATAACAAAGTTTCGACCCTTCAGTATCTGTCTATATTTCTGAGACGAGGTATCATGTACACTATATACATTATTCACTCTATTGTCCTCATCTTTGTTGCCATATTTATCGCAACGTTTCGGCTGTTGTACGCTCCGGCTTTCTTCAGGTGATTGGAATGTCGAACTGAACACTTTATTTCGCTTGCTGGGTAGACTGTTCTAGTTCAATGTGCCATGTCTAATGGTTATCTATTATTTCCTGTTAATTCACCTCTCCAAGTTTGCCACTGCCTTAACCAGGTATTTATACTCACAACACTGGGTTCTGTCACTGGATCTAACCAACGCCTTTATCCACTTTGCCATGTTTCCTTAAGGACACATAATCCGAATAATGTAAATATTGTAATATAATATGTTACATGAATTTTACCAGATTCTACAGAAAACGGAGGAAGGTCGGAATGTAGATAGGTCAATATGGGGTGAAAGAAAAAAAAGGTAGGTAATTGGATCGAAAGAATGTAATACTGAAAAAACATATTTCAAAAAATGAATCCAAAATGCCTCATATATGAAATAATATAACATAGACGATAATTGGTTTAGAAAATTGGAGAGAACGTATTGCTTAATATCAGCTGTGATATTATTACTTATTATGGTGCACTTGCATCACAAATCCATTTCTTAAAACAAATAACTTGTATGTGAATTATTAATATTGATATTGTTAATAAAAGCTATGTTATTTTGAATATATACTCTTTGTCATACCTGAACGTACGTATTCTATTATTAATAGACTCTCCCACACTTAATAAGTAGTAGTAGTAGTAGCGGTCGCCAGTTGGGCTCAGTTGTGTTGAGTGAGTCAGTCGATGTCGGACATTGAAGTATCAACCATCACAACTAGATTGCTGCGTCATTAAATCTTATTTCAAGTACCTAACTTTTTGTACGTCGAACCTAATTTAGGACGACTTATTGAAATACAAGCCCCCACTGTGAAAACTACTTTACATCACTCTTTTGTCGTAATTCTAGATTACGTGTCATCTACTCAAGTCAACTCATTCAATTTGAAACATAGAACAGTGTACAAGATATAAAGTATAAAATGCGTGTTTATTACAAACTAAACTGCATATTGGTAGAAAATTGGTAATATAATTAAGTAAGAATTAAATACCAGAAATCTTAGTAAAGGCGATTGGCCCATAATAATCAAGGTATTACTTTTTCTGGTCACGATAATTCCCTTTGTGTGCATAAACAAACATTAGAGTGAATGACAGTTGAATAAATCCTATTAGTATTATAACGAATAATACAAATCGTTAGGTATACGAAAGAGACATATTTCTCTGAAGAAAACATTTGTCCTGTAGTGTGATCTTCCATAAAGAAAGCTGTAGATTGATGTATTCGTTACGGATTCAAGGAGAACCGAGGAAACTTAACAAAGCAAACTCATTGTTTGAATATAACGTGCGCATTATACCGACTACTGTAAATCAATAGATTTTTTTACAAGAACTCATGAAGCAAACGTATGGAAAAAATCAATATGCGTTTGTGAAGTAATCACTTAATATTTAATACTGTTCTTCTCATATAAAGAGTTGAATGAATAAAACGTTTTATCATAACGTTGATTTGTAAGTATCCTTTTCTCGTGACACACATATTTGTAATCTTGAGAATGAATAAAACTTTTGATGTATTTTTAAACATCCATTATTATGTGATCAAACAAAAGGATTTTCCTTAATATTTAGCAGTTGGCTAATTGAATCTTCATGAATAGTCAAGTAGCTTTTCGAATGCCTATGTCAAGAAACTGTAAAAAGTTTCTGATTTTAGTCATAATATTAATGTGAATTACAAGCACATGGTT
The DNA here is from genome assembly GCA_903632075.3 of Acanthosepion pharaonis. Taxonomy (NCBI): domain Eukaryota; kingdom Metazoa; phylum Mollusca; class Cephalopoda; order Sepiida; family Sepiidae; genus Acanthosepion; species Acanthosepion pharaonis. The sequence goes on from CAHIKZ030001313.1 coordinate 2,371,514, forward strand.
GTAAAAAATTAAAGATTAATAATTGTGTTAGAAATATGAGCAAAGATCCGAATAACCTTCTTGTTGATTTCTTGGATTTTAAAAAATAGTAGGAATCAAATTGATCCAAACTTATTTTAAAAGATCACAATACAAATAAAATGAAACATGTTTTTGAAACTTGCAATTTAAATTTAAGGATAACTAGGAATAAGCATAATTTATATGGCATTTTAATGTATATTTTAAAAGCTAAAAAACAAACGGTTTTGTCCCAGCCTTATCAAGTTTATTTCTGGGATATAAAAAATAAACGTGTAAATTTAATTGATATTAATGATAAGCAATGAAAAGAAAAAAAAAAGAATTTCAAAAAAGCTACAGTCCAATAATATTCAGACCCAGTCAGCATTCCCTCTGTTTACAGAGGGAAAGGCCCACGGGATCTGATATACAAGGACCCTAGAACCTTGAGGTGATATGAGGAGTGGGACCTCGATAAAACAGTTCACCCTAAAATCAAAGACACAATTCCTACTATTTATAACATGCTCTGCAATAGAAGAGACAGAAATATTAATTAGTTGACTTTTCCTGGCATCCGGATTCAAAAAACGTTGAGACGTCCTCCCTATGTAGTCGTGTCCACAATTACACTTATATTTATAAATCACTGAATTAACATGATGGTGTGAGAGGACATCCTTACGAATGGAAGAGAAAATAGGACAGGTAACAAATATTAACCTGAACATTAGCCGAAAAATAACAGCAATTCATCGTGCGCGAAATTCGCCTAGTTAAAGACACACCCTCTAAACCAATAAAGGGAAGACGCAAATAAACTGGACATTCTTTAACAAAATGCGGCTTAACTCTATAAATTTTATTGATGACATCATGGACAACAGAATCCAAAACATCCAAAAGACATCCATTTTTAGAAAGATTTTACATATTAAGTTTTATTTGGTCTTTTAGCTAGGTTTTTCAAAATAAAGATGTTTTTATTTTTTACTATTATTTAGCCTATAAACCCATAAAGAAAACTCAAGGCAATATATAATAAAAACCTAATGAAGAAAATAATGTATCTAAAGCTGTGTCAATTCCACAAAGTTATAACCGTCGGTTAATAGGTTCGACGCATACTTCACCATACAATCGACTTGATTCATTATTATAAGAGTAAAGTTATGTTCAGTATGCAATAGTTATTATTGCCTACGTTAAGAAATATTTAATTGGTCAGTGTAGTCAAAGATTAAAGCGACTTGGTAGTGTATCAGTAAATGAATGAGTAATTATAAGAAAGATCAACAAGTTCTTAAAACTATTAGTGTTAAAATACAACTGTGATTATTGCTTCATTTAGTTTCCTTTCACCAGAATAAACAGTATTGTTTCTATTGTAATTATTAGAGTCAAGACAAGTTTCCAGGGGTTTGTGTTTGAATCTTTGAGAAGAGGAATTATCAATATAATAGACTCATTTTTTCAACGTTTGTCCTCATTGCATAATTCGGCATTCTTCAAGTGTCAGACATATTTGGTAGCAGTCACCGAATTTTGCACTTTCCATTCAACCCACGGACATAGACACTTCTCATAGTTACTGAGCTAGCTCATGAGGAAATATTTCACATTCATTGCACGATGAACACAAGGCTGTTGTCGGTTGAAATATATAAAATCTTTTTAAACAATTTTTAAGTGAAATACGTTTCTGAAGTTTAGTAGCTCATATTGATCTTTCTATTATTGATGGGGAGTTGCTTACTTTCTAGACTTTTAATTGCATTATTTCCATTATTCGGACTCTTATCCTCATCTTCATTGTCATATTCATATTGTTTAGGCCGTTGTACGCTCTGACCTTCTTCAATTGTTTGGAATTTTGAACCGAACCATTTATTTCGTCCTTCGGGGTAGATTGTTTTTAGTTCCACATACTATGCCTCTTCCAGATGTGTCAGTTATTTCCCTTTAACTCAACTCTACAATTTTTGGTTCACTACTGCTGTCTCCTTGTATCGAAATCAACCGAAGAAGGCCAGAGCGTACAACGGCCGAAACGTTGTGAATATAGCAGTGAAGATGAGGATAACAGTCCGAATGATGTAATTAATGCAAGTAACCATAATAACCGTTCGCTTGGTGAGCTATATTTTATATATATATATATATATATATATATATATATATATATATATATATATATGTGTGTGTGTGTGTGTGTAACTACACCAGTAACTCCTTACTTTAATTCTAAAAAGCATTTATTAGCAACAAATATTTTCTAACTTACCTGCGTATCTGATTCTCTGGAAAATATTGACCAAATATATTGAATGTTAATAAAAAATATGTAATCAAAATTCAATTCATAAGTCATAGACAGATTACGTGCTTCTTGATACAAACAACGTATACTCACACGCAAATACACACAAACACTTAGACACAGACAGACAGACACACACACATACATTCATAGACACACACTCACACACACACACATATATATATATTCTATGAGTGATATATCACCTTAACGTATGACTTTTAACACAGTTCACGAAAGAAACAAGGAACGTCCGTAATTTCCTGGATCAGCCCATAAAATACAAAATCAAAATTCCAGATGAACAGATATCGTAAGCCAAAATTCAACAGTTTGTGATCTTTGATTTCAACAATTCATCCACCCTGAAGGAAAAAAAATGGCAGTTGTCCCGATCGTCAAGCCATAGAAGAAACTATGACATTTTCAGTATTTTGAAACGCATCAAATTTTCAACTGTTCTCCAAGAACAAGATGACAGTCTTCACATAGATGAGTTGATCATTTTAGTCTGAAGACTATCAGAACTCATAAACGCTAAATAAGAGATTTTATTTGAAAGTATTCAGAAGGTCTGTTTTATTAAAACACCAGCAGTTCCAGAACGAGTTCAAAGGTTGTTCCGCACCTCGTGAATAGGCGACAAGATGCAAACCTGTTTAACAAGAGGCAAGATTAAGAACTCTGTGTACAACATCCTATGCTATTGTTGGAAGAAAGAGAAACGCGTTACACAGCAGCCATATAATGTAGAATGTCATAAATGACAAATCACCTGACGAGAAATAAGGAGGTTCACTAAATTCTATGAAAATAAATGAGAACATTAAAGTGTACGATTAGAGAAGAAATCTATTGAAACAAACAGAAAACATGCCAGGATCTGAAAATGTTCTCTGTAGGCTAGTCATTTAATTGAATCTGGTGAATGCTAGACAATTTCCTTATGGATAAAGATAAGAATTGAACCGGTAGAAATGTGGTTCTTCAAAACATGTGGACATGGAAAGATCATGTGAAAACTAAGCAAGTTTTACACATGACAAAAATTGGAAGAGATATTTATATTTAGAATTATAGAGAACCACTTGCAATTTCTGCGAGAGATAATGAAGACGGAATATTTTATAGTCAAATGGGCAATTGAAAGCAAGTGGCATATGAAGCAGTTGTGACCTAAAGTATTTATGTAAATGCATGTGAGAGTAGGGGATGGCAATGATTGTCGGGGAGCAAATGCTATTTAGTGATACAAAAGCAAGGAATTTCCTTAGATCAGTGATCATCCACATCAGGAAGAGACACAACACAAAACAGAAGATGGGTTATTTTTTTAAGCATTTCACTTCAAGCAAGGCAGGAGTGCCACTAGCACGCAGGGCATTATGGAGATTGAAAGTGATAGGGAGGCTTAAGGTTAGGATAAAAGATGAACAGGATTCAAGTCTACAGAAGATGGTGGTTGACACCGCATATACATTTTTGATGATCGTCGTTATCAGGGAAGCAAATAAGAGGAAGGGAGTTTTACAGTCGGGAAGTGAGAGAAAAGAAACTGTCGAAGTAAGAGTGGCAGTTATATTAACTATTTCAACAGTAAAAAGGCGGGACCTAAATACCAATCTAGTAGCATGCTTAAATTCATGTAGTCGAGGAAAAGTTGCCATGAAAATATTTGTAAATGAGACAGAGGGAAGCCTCATCACGTCTGTGAGAAAGGGACTGAAGTTGAGATGTCAGGTCAGGATTGATTATATTGCAGATCATTCTTTGGATTTTGTCGAGAACCTCGAAATGAACAGCAGGGGCATCATACCAGGTATGGCAACAGAATTCAATGCACGGACGAATGGCAGATGTGTAAGATTGACTCTGGAGAGAAAAACCTTCTGGCACGACACAGAGAATAAACTTTCTTTGCAGTAGATGCATCTATTGAAGACCGGGCAAAACGGAATTCAAATTGTTTGTCAGAGAGTAAATCGTGAGAGATGAAATGTTTAACCAATTCGGCATTGTTTAATGCTTCGAAGACTTTGCAGAAAAGCGGTAGGAGACTGATATTGCGGTATTCAGAGGAGTCAGAAGTTTCCACAGACTTCTCAAAACCAAGGACTACAGAGGAGGACTTCCAACAAGACGGACAGCAAGAAGCAGCGAGGCAATGGCTTATAGTTTGGAGAGAACTGGGGTCTACTCGGGAGCACATTTATTTAGGACGACGGCTGGTATCCCGTCACATCCAATTATGGAAGTCTACTTTAGAAATGATTTCTGAGACCAGTGACACGGCTATGCACATATCATTTAGTAGAGCCTCAGTTCTAGGTGGGTGGGGATCAGGTGTGTGCACCTCGTATGAGTCGAGTGTTGTGATGGATGAGAATTTCTGAGAGAAGCATTTAGCCTTATCAACCTTATCTGATAGAACAGAGGAGGGATTGTGAATTTTCTGTTTTTCAGCACTCTCTTGCAGAACCGCCATTAATCTCTAGAATAAAGATTTTGAGATGTTATACGTTGTTTTAAAGAAAAAAAAAATTAATTTTAAGACTCCGAAATTAAAATATTTCATTATCCTACTGAAATTGCCTAGTGCATTTCTTGTTAGAATGTTTTTGCCGAAACATTTCTCATGCATTTGTTATCAAACTCTTGAAGCCTTCTCTCTGAAACGTGAAAACTGTTGCCAGATACAGAGAGAAGTATCCAAGCGTGTAAGAACAAGTACATGAGAAAATTCCTTGGCATTTTCCTTGGGAAAAAAAAAAAACAATGAGTTTGTGCGGAAAAGGGTTGAAAGTTTTGTGGGACATCAGGAACTTCTTCTCGCCAATGTCAAACGGAGGAAAATGGCGTTGTTTGTACACATTACAAAGCACTTGCATGATGACCTGTGAAAGACATTCATGCAAGCCACCTTTGAAGGTGGGTGGAGAAGACGCCAACGCAAAAACTGGTTGGACAATGTCAAGAAATGGACAGGTATGACTGTACCAGAATTGCTGATAGTTGCCGTTAATAGACTGTTGTGGAAAAGTGTTAGTGTGGCTTCTGCATTCAGATCCATCCTACAATTATAAAAGTCAAGGGGATGATGATGATGATGATGATGATGATGATGATTCCTCACCAAAGATCGGGGTTTTAATTTCCTATTTCTGCGATAGTCAAGCTCCAAAAATGCCGAATAATTGTTGTTTATAACATAGGAAATATAACATGATATAACAATGTATCAAATTTTATTGTGCAAACCAACATATATACTTGTAAAAACATCAATATATATTATATACGATACGAATGTTCACTGCCATATATTATTTATTAGAAATAATTGCAAAAACCCTATTCGTTTCATGAGATGTTATTCGAGGATTCTACATTATGTTTTCAACTAAATTTCCTATGATGATGCAAAGAAAAGATTTCGCTTCAAAGTTCTCCTGATCGGTAAGAAAGATATACTACACTAGGAAAAACAGATCTAATAAAGCTATTACAAAATTGGGTAAACGTTTTAATAGTTGTCTCAGAAAAAAAATTAACATGAAATTGAAAATATTGGTAAGATAGGAACAAAAATCACAGTCAAGAAGACTACGAATATTTTCATTCAAGAACTTACACTTTCGAATTCTACAAATTTGCCAAAAATATCTCAAAGATAGCATATTATTGAATTAATTGATCCCAACATTTACAGATATTAATCAAATAGAAATCTTATGATATATCATGAAACTACATCTACATGAGAATGGAAAATATGCGAGTAACCTCTGGAAAGCGATAATAATTGCTCCAATAAAGTTAAATTTGAAATTGCAGAAAAGTTACCAAAATCAATAAGCGAAGGATAGGTGGAAGTTCTAGAATGTCAAAGACACTACAATAATTATATTTTTTCTGTTATATGCGATATTGTGTAAATAAACTATGTTTCTGTTGCCTATATATTTTAAATTCTAAATAAATAAAACAAATTGTGTTTATGTTGATTATATAATAAAATCTGAAATAAAATCTGAGACTACGACAACAGATTATTATCAGTATTTTAAATCAAACTTTAATGCTCATATAAATAGTTATATACTGAAATGTCTACCAACATCGATTGTGTAATATCAATTTTTGGTGGAAACATCCAAAAAATAAGACATTTATTTCTTAATGATATGGCTATTTCATGAATGATCTTTATCTAAAATAATACATTGCATTTATTCATCTCTAAATGCGTACAGATTTCCTATTCTCGAACATTATGCAACAATGCAATGTAGAATGGAGGGTTGTCATTATCTTTTATGGGCGATGCCGTTGTGCATTTACGTATATATGCAAAAGTCTTCGAAGCTTTCGAAGGCAAATGTGGAAACGTGGGATTAAGATTTTTATATTAAATTCCCCAGTTTTCTTGCGCCTGCCTGGTATTCCAAGCTATATATCAATATATCGCTATATATATATATATATATATATATATATATATATATATATATATATATATAATGAATAAGGAATCCTTAAATATCCATAAATTGGTAATAAATTTGTTATACATTCATGCATACATACATACATATATATATATATATATATATATATATATATATATATATATATATATAGTTGCATTGGTGTGAGTTTGTGACACTGGTTTTCACGACCTTGCGATCGTCAGTCTGACTATGACAAGGGCGTGAGAGCCAGGTCAGAAACTCGCATCAATCAACTAAATATGTTAGCTCTATCTCTGATATTGAACACTTTCCAATAAGTACCGCGAATATATAATATATAAATAATATATGTAAAATTGCACACACACACACACATATATATATATACATACATATATATATATATATATATATATATATATATATATATATATATATATATATATATATATATACATATATATATTTGTTTTATATATATATATATAATATATATATCTCTCTCTATACTATATATATATATATATATATATATATATATATATATATATATATATATAAAGAGTGGGAGAGAGAGAGAGAGAAGTGTTACGTTAGTTATGTCACAAAACGCAGACAGACAGTTTAATATTTTAACACTTCACACAAAATATCTACATCAATTTTAGAAATTAGATTTATGAAACCGTTTATTGTTGTTTGCATATTCTAACGTCTCGGTTTCTGGTCTTGTCGTTTGGTTTTTAGATTGCCGCTATCAGCATTTGGGGGTTATCTGTTATCAATTACGTCTCTAGGAGACATGCCTTTTTTTCAAGGTGAACCTTTTTGTTACTCATTTTCGGATAGTGATAAGGTAATGATAATATTGGCAATTTCCTCATAAGGAAATATTTTACATTCATTGTCCGAGAACGCAGCCCTTTTGTCGGTTGAAATTTATAAAATCTGTTTAAACAATTTTTCAGGGAAATACGCTTCTGAAGTTCAGTAATTCATATTGATCTTTCTATTATTGATGGGGCGTTGCTTACTTTCTAGACATTTACTTGCATTATTTTCATTATTCGGACTCTTATCCTCGTCTTCATTGTCATATATATTGTATCGACCGTTGTACGCTCCAGCCTTCTTCAATTGATTGGAATTTCGAACCGAACCATTTATTTCGTCTTTCGAGGTAGATTATTCTAGTTCCACATAACATGCCTCTTCCAGATGTGTCAGTTATTTCTCTTTAACTCAACTCCACAATTTTTGGTTCACTACTGCTTTCTCCTGGTATTGAATTCACCCGAAAAAAGCCGGAGCATAGAACGGCCGAAACGTTGTGAATATAGCAATGAAGATGAGGATAACAGTCCGATTAATGTAAATGTAATGTAAATAATGCAAGTAACTATAATACCTCATCTCAGAGATATAGATAAATATTCTAAGACTTTTATTTGAAATAACATGGAAAGTCAACATATTGATTGTTATTTTATATTCAACTTAATTGTGGTATCGATTTTAGCTGTTTCTGTTGTTGAAATTGATGTGATTTATATTATCTGGTACAACCTCTCTCTCACGCAAACTAGCAAGCCTCTCACTACTCTATCGCTTCTTTCATTCCTTGCTTCCGTCAATTCGCCGCTAGGATCCGCCATGTCACTCGCATTATTACAAAATACTCGCATTCACTACGTATTTCATTGGTGAGAAGTAAGGACCACTCGAACAGCTTCTTCCCGTGAACTACTGCTCTGTGGAACCGAGTCGCAAAAGTATGTTTCCTCGATCACTACAATTTTAACCTTGTTCAAGTCTAAGGTTGGCTGTTATCATCTTCTCCTACCCGCATAAACTGCCTTTTACTCTGTAACCCTCTACCTAGAGTGCCCCCGCAGATCTTTTACAGATTGAACCTGTATTTTTGTATACTCCCTCTCGTCTGAGGATGACTTTTGGATGATGGGTCTGATTCCACGACAAAGAAGCATTCTTTTCTTTCGGCCGTCTTCCCCCGGTCGAGTGATCGCTAGTTGGTTTGTGCGGTGGTAAAATGAGAAAGTCAACAAAAGAGATTTTTAAAGTTAGCTATTTTATTAAACATGTTGACGTGTACATTTTTAACTAGTCAGTGGTGGGTCGCTCTATCACCCCTATCGGGGAGCAAGTATCACACATGAAAATAACATGTCTGCATACTTCGACGTGTAAAACCTAACTCTCAGAAAACACTTTCTAACTTTAACATTCCCACGTTTAGCTCAGCCAGTCAGAATCGAAATCCCTATTTTGTCTACCATCTGACCCTAAGGTTAGCCTCAGAAGGTCTGAGCTAAATACACTGAAACTAAAAAATAATAGTCTGAAACTATTATTTTACATTCCTTACCTAACCATAAAAAAATTCATTTATGAGTCTTATTTCAACTAGATTATATTTACCAGTATAAAAAAGAAGCTGTCCAAGTGGAACTTACTTCTTACTAATGGAATAATAAGAGAATCAGGGTGATTCTTCATTGTGTACGTAGCATGACGGGTCCTAACTGTAAAGGGCGGTGAAAACAAGGAATGTAGCTCATCAGAACACTTGACAGAGAAATATCGATTGAGTATCAAGACAAGTAATTGAGATCTGGGCAGCAAAAACCTTGCAATACGCTATTTTTTATTCTGATTTGGCTGTTGCCATGATAAAGCATAGCAGGGGGAGTCAGATAATTATTACAGCTGTACAATGAACCAGGTATTTTCCTAGCATCATTTGTAATAGAACGTATAAATAAGTTCCACTTCAGGTCAGCGATGCGCTGCAACAGACGTTCCCAACAGACGATGAAGGGAAGGCAATCTCACCCGCTCTCTCGTGATCTAAACACAGTTTAGATGCGGCACAAACCAGTAAGTACGGAGTATCCAGTGAAGATCGAACTCATTACTCACTAATAATTGATCTGTCGAGACAAGCTTGATAACGATTACTCAACGTCGAGGAGAGATAGATAGATAGATAGATAGATAGATAGAGAGAGAGAGAGAGAGAGAGAGAGAGAGAGAGAGAGAGAGAGAGAAGAAAGAGTGAGAGTCAATCGCACACACGCAGTTGATAGTAATGGTTATCAAAAAGTTATTAGCTTGCCGAGTGAGTTGAATGCTGTGGTCTACAAATACATTTGGTCCAGAAGGATAAATTTAATATTTTTTTGAGCATTTCATCATAAGAAAGGCGAAAATGCAACTAAGACGGAAGGGGTTACTTGGTTTGAAAGAGAATGAGTAAATTTTAGAAAGAATCAGCATGCCAATCCTAAATAGGAAACAATAGATAAACCTCTCTTTTGTTCAGTAGACGGGGGAGGGGTATGAAATGGTCGACAGGGGAACCTGGTTAGGTCCAAAATCATTCTTGCATTGAAAAAACTGTGTAACATTCATTTATTTACTAAATGAAATGATATTTCTGTATATGACAATAAGTAATTAGGAAACTATTGGCTTAATTATGGAATATGAGGTCGCCAGTTACCATTTTACAAGTACATATACTTTTCACTACTGTGTGAGTGTTTTGTGTTTGTGTGAGTGTTTTGTGTTTGTGTGTGTGTGTGTGTGTGTGTGTGTGTGTGTGTGTGTGTGAGTGTTTTGTGTTTGTGTGTTTTTAATTTGTAAAGTTTTTTGGTTTTGAATTCAAGTTGTTATTATCCAGACTGGTTAATAACTATGACTAAATGCTCACCTTGCCTGACAAATTAACCTATACTCGTAAAACTGAGAAAAAGTAAGAGGTGGAAACAACAAAACGATTTTTATTTATTATCTGCTTGTTATGTGGTGTTAAAGACACGAATTGGAGACTCAGGAATACTGAGTAAAATTGGAAATTTGGGGGTCAAGTGTAAATCAAATATGGATCGGAAACCGACAGAAGGATAAGATAAATAATATACGAAGTGTATACAGTCTTTCTCGTATGTGTTTTTTTTTTTTTATAGATGTGTGTAATCAGTGTCGAGATAATTTAATTAGAAAAGACAAGAAGTATATGAGGTTTTCTTACACCGAAATTTTGTTGAATGTTAAAAGATAGATGTTACTATTATGTCCTGAAAAAGATAAAGGAGACGAAATTTACGTTGACACACGTGTTACCGAGCTGTCTATGCGAACTGCTTCTCCGATAGTGAGAATGTCATGTGTTTGCGTGTAGAGAAGAAAAGTGGGGTCGATTTTGGTTTAGAATAAGTAAATTAATGATAATTATAATTGTTATTATTATTTTACTATAATTATTTTTTGACACCATAATTAATTTTTATTTATTTATTTTAATGGACAACGGCCCCTTTCGGTAGAACCACATTTCTGCTGAAACAGTTATTTAAAATGTTACAATATGTGTTTTACAAACTTGTTAACATAAGTGTTTGAAGCAAAAAAAAAATTGCTTTAATTATTTTCTAAACCTAATAGAGAATAGCACAATATCATTTGAGGGAATTAAACTTCCTAGTTGAGAAAAATGAGTTCGCAAAATATTTCCATGTATTAGGCGCCCAGCATATTTATTTAAATAACTTCTCTTAGTCTAAAAGGAAATTATTGGATGCTTTTAGAAAGAGGCAGGGGAAATATTGGTGATAGACAACGAGGAATGAAGACCTGGAGATTAAAACCGAAATTAGGAGAGAGAGATTGAGAAAGAGAGATGAGAGAGAGAGAGAGAGAGAGAGTGACTGAGAGAGAGAGAGAGAGAAAGAGAGAGAGACTGAGAGAGAGACATGGGATTATAAAGAGAGTGTCTAGTTAGTTTTGGTTTGTTTTGTTTTACGGCATGGATTATTTAATGCCGATAAAATGTTTACTGCTGGCAATGTTTTTTTTTTCGAAAAATGTATTATTGGTAATATTTTTCCAAAAATGTATTGCTGGTAATATATTTTTTCGAAAATATATTGCTGGTAATATTTTTTTTTAAAATGTACTGCTGGTAATGATTTTCCAGAGAAGTATTGCTGATATTAAAAGATATTTTTATACTTTCATAGTACTTTGATCCCTTTTTTTTGGGGGTGGGGGGGTTAACTATTTACCCGTAGCTGGGATCCCGAGAGGTGCTACCCCGCCGGATCAGGGTGGACTTGGGAACATCGACAATTAAGTGGTGGTTCCACGCTCCTCCAAACCTCTTGATCAAAGGTCATGCTGTCGGATGTAGTTTATCGCCATTCCCAGGACGCGAATGTAGTTTATCGTCATATATTTAGGACGGTAGAGTGTCTGGTAGCCATCCAATATGCTGTAATATTAATCCGAAATGCATTTATTTATATTCTTGGATTAACTGGAAGTGGGTAAATTGATTGATTGATACAACCCCTTACAGTTTATTTAAAACCGCAACATATTTTTAGATTGTAAGAAATTTTTGTGATAATAATGTTTTAATGAAGTACGTATTACTAATTAACCCATAGTTTGGGGGAGAAGATGTGAATTCATAACTTTTCCAAGGATACTTGCGTGTAAAAGAATATAACGAACCTAACTTGAATTGAAACTCCGATTAAAAATTCCGAGGCATTATCCATTACACCACCCCCACATCCACGCTTACAGTACCTGGTATTCATAAGTGGTGACTCATCTAGGTACTGGCCAGGTTTGATGTTGCTTAATTTCGGTGATCGTTACGTTGCTGTAGGCCTGGAAGTGGATAAAGCTTCGTAGATAATAATTTAAAACTATAACTATAGTGACATTAACAATGAACAAAATAACTTAATGATTTGAACACGTGGCTATGAAATTAATTTAACATGTTAATTGCTTTAAAATGTGGCTATATGAAATTAATTTGTGTCCCTTATAAGTCAGAAAATTCCACGGCAGAACAGATTTATGCAGCGTCTAATGAAGACGGAATCTTGAAGTCTCTGACATATTTTTTCAACTCTAACTCCAGCATTGAAGATATGCAGAAGGCAATTATCTCTCTTTTTACAGGATGAAGCTACAAATATATTCAAAGGTTTGAAAGACATGTGATTAGCACACTGTGTTTGCTGATTATCATCCTATGGTGGCGGTGGCGGTGGCCAGTGGTTACCAGCGGTGGTTAAGACATTGAGCGAAAACTATTCGTCCAAAATAAGGAACATAAAGCATAATCAGCTCCGCCCTCTTTGTGGCATTGCAAGTAATATTATTTACATTTACCCTATCCTGTTTCGTTTTTATGTATATGTGCTGTAATCTGAGTGGAACAAACTGAGATAAATATAGATAAGTTATACACTACAGGCAAAGATTTTGGGGAAACGCTGCATTTCTTTAAAAATACTTTTAAATGATATATTTTTGTATTTTTTTTCAACGAAAAAAAACACAATTTCAGTAACTAGAATATATTTGCTTTTATTTTACAGCCTTTTCTAGCTTTTTCTTACTATGTAAATTTCAAATCTAGATTTGTTTTTAGTGGTTTTATTATCGAAAACAAAATATGATGCCGTTGTGTAATTTCTTTCTAGTCAAGTGCTTATTTTTTGTCAAAATAAAGGCAAATGCTCAGTAATTACTGAAATGTTATCTTTTACTTTAAAAAAATACAAAAATATCCCATTTTAAGGAGGTTTTTAAAGAAATGCAAGGTGGTCTCAAACTGTTTATCTGTACAAACTTCAGGCAAAATGATTAGGATCAAGATTATTTATTCCAGTGCCGAATACAAAATGTTTCTAGACACAATTCATTTTTTGGAATTGATTTCTTCCTTTGCGTTCAAGTGTTAGTATATTACGGACATACTAAAATCTCTGTTTATCGTGGAATTATCAGAATTAAGCAGGAGATAACAGATAACTGACATCCATTAGACATGGCACGTGGAACTAGAACAGTATACCCCAGTGAGCGAAATAAAAGTTCAATTCGACATTCCAACCACTTGACGAAGGCCGGAGCGTACAACGGCCGAAACGTTGAAATAAATATGGAGACAAACATGAGGAAAACAGTCCGAATAATGTAAATAATAGTGGAGATTTAGCGTATAGTTTTCGTTTTTAGCAATTTACGCTATTAGACAAAACATCCATTAGCACAGTCTCTTCCACTAGCACAGTCTCTTTCATGTTAGAATTTGCTGAGAAACATTAGAATTGTCTTAGCATGTGGGGGGTTCTTTTTGTGAAGAGAATTGATTTATGATATCACTTCCTGTCTATATTTCTGAGATGAGGTATTATGTACACTATTTATTTATTTCGCTCACTGGGGTAGACTGTTCTAGTTCCACGTGCCATATCGAATGGATGTCAGTTATCAGTTATCTCCTGTTAATGCCCTTCAAGTTCTCCACTTCCTTAACCAGGTATTGAACTCACATTCTTGGGTCCCGTCACTGGATCTAACTAACGCCTTTATCTCCTGTGCCATGTGTTCTTGAGGGTACAGTTCGACATTCCAACCACTTAATGAAGGCCGGAGCATACTATGGCCGAAACGTTGTAATAAACATGGCGACAAAAATGAGGACAATAGTTCGAATAATGTAAATAGTGTACTAAAATCTCTTTTAAAGCAACCTTACTAGGTTTTATTTGAACTAGAAAAACAAAAACAAAATAATTTAAAGAACAAGTAAATGTATTAGAATCACTTAGAGTATGTAAAATTATTTTCACATCAAGTATAAGTATGCATATTACTAGGTCACAATTGTTTTAAAAAATTATATTTAAATATTATTTAAGTAAAATTTTTGACAATGACGGCAAAAATAGTTAATTAATTACTCTGATTTAGTAAACTTTATTTTTTAGATATTTTATATAAATCCAGTAATATATTTTCTCATGCAAGTACAAAGGACATGGGTCATTCAATGGCTTACATCTTCTAGCTTTTCATATTAATTTCATTTCACTGTAGGTATTTTATTGGATTCTTTTAAGTGCTTGTAGTACTTTGAGAGAGGTGTTTAGGTTAGAATACGTTTTATTTAACTACAATTTTAAAAGATGTTTAGGTTAGAATTCGTTTTATTTAACTACAATTTTAAATACAACTTTAAAATATTTTCACTGTTAATTTTAATAGACTATATTTCTTTTTAAAATAAGAAATGTATTAGAATTACTTACAGTAAGTAAATTTATTTTTCCATATCAAGTATAAGTATGTATATTACCAGGTCACAATATTTAAAAATTTTATCTTTAAATATTATTTAAGTAAAATTTATGACAATTACGGCAAAAATAGCTAATTCATTTCTCTGATTTAGTAAACTTTATTTTTTTATAAAATTAGTAATATATAGTTTCTCATGTATGTACAAAGGACATGGGTCATTCAATGGCCTACATCGTCTAGCTTTTCATCATAATCTAATTTTACTGTAGGTGTTTTATTGGATTATTAAGTGCCGGTAGTACTTTGAGAGAGGTGTTTAGGTTAGAATACGTTTTATTTAACTACAATTTTAAAAGATGTTTAGGTTAGAATTCGTTTTAACTAAAATTTTAAATACAACTTTAAAATATTTTCACTGTCATTTTAATAGACGATATATATATATATATATATATATATATATATATATATATATAAATATATATATATATATATATATATATATATTATATTACAGTATATAAAACAAGTATTTTTCAGAATTAATTATTTTAACATTAAATATATATATATTACCTGGTCGCACTTTTTAAATTTATTTTTATTTTAAATATTATTGAAGGAAAATTTTGACAATGACGGTATAAAATAGCTATTTCATTTCTCTGATTCAGTATTTTTTTTATTTTTCATTGTGTGTGCATATATATATATATATATATATATATATATATATATATATATATATATATATATTACTGCGTGTCAAAAACTGGAAAAATAGTAAAATAGAATGGCAGAAAGATATTTTCTTTAGGGTGTTTAGTTCAAAGGTTAAATGAATTATTAGATCTGTGTGCGTGGTTAACTAAGCATGCGTTAAACAAAAGTGTGACTTTATCAAAAGACTACAATAACCACGGGCATTTGTAAGTTTATACTGAGGCCTGAAGTGACTCAATACATATGAAAATCTTTTTTTTTTGTGTGTGTGTGTGTAGTATTATTTTCTTTTTTAAAAAAGTATTCCATCACGACACAGAATGTTCTGTTTCGAAACTGAAACTAAATTTGTAAATATAATTATAAAAATTATAATCCAGAAATTCGTTCCATTGCCAAGCGATGTTAAGAATAGCTTTCTAAGAAATTTACTTAATTTATAATCGCAGGCAATCTTAATATTTTTAGTTGTTAAGTTTAAGGAAAAATCAATCTATTTTGATAGAGTGGTTGGGTTTTACTTTCGCTATATGAACATACGCAAATATATCCAAACATTAAGTTAGAGTACATGAGTGCATATTATAATTATTGATATTTTTAACTGCAATTCATTGTAACGTTTTTATATTTTTAGTTGTTCATTTATATTGCAAACATTGTGAATGATATGGAAAGTTCTCTTAATTCAGAATCTAGTTTTTCTTAGACGGTGCTGTTTCGGAATATTGTTAAGTGAATCTGTCCTGGATTCTATTCAAAATGTTATCTAATCACTATTAAATAAGACCGATGACCGTTATTCGACTAAAAATGTCTAATTACTTGAAAATAAAATGTTTCAAGAAAAATGTTTCATGATATTCGACTGAGATTAACGTTAACTTTTTTAACTGTAAATGGCGAATATTTTCTAATTTCAAATGGTTAATTCTAACAGTACCTTTAATACCTAACATATATTCTGTTTTTATGCACTTTAGTATTTCCCTGTCAAACTTTTAGAAATATATTACTAGAGACACCAGAGCAGTTTCTGAACCTATTTGATTTCAAGTTGCGCAACACACACTTAGGGGTCTCACTTTGGTGACAGTTATAATCTCCCTTTGACGACAACCATATCCATTTGATAACAACCATATTGCGTTAAATCGAATTCCTTATTAATGTTTCCTTTTACATATACAATCAACAGAAAGTCGTAAGCGTAGACCATGTTGTTAAGATTACAACAATCAGTAATAAATCTTAGATGGTCATCTAAATTTCTTTGGAATATCTCCTTGAAGAGGTTAAATAAATTCTAGTTAATTTCGTAATCTTCTTTCTACTTTGGGGATGACGTTATTTAATCGGGCAGCGTCAAGTTCTTTAAGTTTTGGGAGGTGGGTCTAGTGAATTGTATAAAAAATGAATTTGTTATTAAATCAAGAAGATCACTGAAAAACGTAATGTTAGGAAACTGATCTCATTAGATTGAATATATAGATGCGTGCCTAGGTAAATACATTTATGAATCGGTAGATATCTTTTTGTTTTGTTATTGGATTTGATTCTGTGGTTCCAGTCAATCAGATGTGAAAAACGACTGCCTTCGTTAAGAACTAAAAGATTCATTCGATTAAATCCATTTTTAATCATTAATGTGAGAAAACGGTTGTATATAGCTGATAGTTTGGACAATTCAGACCGAATTAGACGCCATGTATGACATATTTAACTACATTACACAAGTGTTCAGGTTTAATATTTTGGTTTTCTAACATCTTATGGTATTGGACAAAAATCAAGCCTAGCACAACATTCCTGTATTCAATTTCATTATCTCTTATACCAGAATTATTATATCTAATTCACACAAAATGTATTTAAAATGTTTAGAATTTATTAATTCTACATTCAATATTTTTATGATGAACTTAAGGCCCATGCCCTAAATATTGCTCACTTAATTTCCATGTTATAAATTTATGTCATTAAAAACGAAGAAACAAAATTTCATAGTTGATATTTAATATCTAATTTACGATAGGAACCTACATTAAGTAATTCCAAGAGCAGAAATAATGGCTATTTAGACCATCTAATAAATATTGAGAATACAACAGACAGATCATGCGCCTAGTTAGTATTTTCTCATGAGTAATTTCAATAAAATTCTTGCTAATGATGAAAAGGCAAAGTTGAAAGTTTGTAACATGAAATGAAGAAAGGAAGCTTGCAGTATTTAACACTTATAGGAGTCATCGAAGGCAAAGGAATGCAAAGAAGCGAGTCAACAACTTTTTGATTTTAAAAGTAAGAAAGAGAGCTCATAGAGAAGCAAGATTTTCTGCGTTAAACAAAGACGAGAAGCTGTGGAGAGCTGTTTCTTCACAATTTGAATGTGTGTAGCTCACTGAAAACCAGAGATAGAAAAAATAACAATCTGGTTTACAATAGCTATCTATATTACTGATTTCAATTTTTTCTTTTTCCTTTTTCATTATTCTTCGATACTTCAGCTTTTTCAAGTCTCGACGTCAATATATTGTAAAGGTGAGTTGGTAGAGAGATTTCTTATTGGAACGTCGAGGTTACCAATTGTAAAAGTGGAATTGTAGATAGACCAATACTATTTATATTAACGATATTCCCAAAGAACAGGATTCAAATAAACAACAATAACTCCAAATTGTTAATCAACAAATATATATTGAAATAACATACAAGAACAAACATGCAATAAAGTTGTATTCAATGTATAGATTAAGGGAAAGAAGTTGTTCCCCTTTGATTGAATTTTGATTTGTAATTGATTGAATTACACTAGAACAAAATATTTACTGGATGAACTGATGAAAAAACTTAATGCAAAACATAGCTCATGTCGCGAGGTTTATGAAGAGTGGTTGATAGTTTTCCTGCGACATTAATGAACTGTATAAAAAATCGGTTTTTTTTACTGATTAAAACTTAAATAACTTCCACCTTTTTTATTCGATTTTCTTCTAACATGTCGCAAAATTTGCCATCATGCAAGAAAGTATTGCTTGCTTCCTCGCGTATAACAAAAAAAAACGAAAGAAACTGTTTAAAAAGCCAATTCTTTGACCATAGCCACTAGGTATTTCTTTTATGCTTTCCATATTTGCCACGTAAATTACATATGTTAAACATTTTGTCTTATGGGAATGTTTCATTTAGATTATTTCAGTTAAATGGATGAAATATGCGACAAACTAGGTCCAAAATCAGCTTTTTCCAATTAGCCAGTAGTTTTTCGATATGATCCCATCCTAAATTGACATTCGAGCAACTTTTGATGCAACGATTGTTTGAGAAGGATTACTGAGGCGTTAAAATGGAAAAAAAAACTCCCTCTTATTAACCGTAAATTTACATTAAACTTGCGAGGAAGCAGGGGGCGTTCATGAGTTTGCACTTGCACTAAGGATTCATCCCTGCTTCTGTTTTATTATTAGATTTGTGAACAATGCCATACTATTTCAAAATTATTACATCGATAGGAAATCTACTGAATATCTAAATCATTGAAAAAATTTAAATCAGAGCAAAGACCAGAAGAAGGTTTTATTGATTGAATTCCTTTATTAAGAACAATCAAACACTTACGAAAGACATACCGTAAGAAAAATGAGTTGGTTAGTAGCTTAGTATACCAACGCAGAGTCATCTGACTTTATAGGTCATATCATATTATATAATCTTAATGCATATCGTGAAATTAGCATAAATGACATTGGATTGTACAGAGATGATGGACTTATAGTGGTAAGAAATTGTACGAACTATAAATTGATAAAATTATAAAACTATTACATGGAGAATGTAAATGCCCAAATTTGAAAATTACTGTAAATACTAAAATGAAAAAGTTAACTTCCTCGATATAGCACTTGATTTAATGAATAATATATACCTACCTCAGAAAAAACCCAATACTAATCCTTTTTATATACACCCTAAGTCTAATCATCCTCCATCTATAATTAAGCATATACCTTCATCTATTGAAAAAAGGAAAAGTACTAATTCAGCAAATGAGAACATATTCTATGAACATAGTAATTTCTACAATAAAGCCTTAAAGTATAGTGGCTACAAATGCCCAAAACTCAATTATATAAAAAATGAAAATAGACACCATAGAAAAAATATAAATAGAAAAATCATTTGCTATGAACTCCCATACAACCAAATCGTAAGAAATAAGTTAGGACAAAAATTCTTTGCATTAATCGATAAATATTTTCCTAGAGATATTAAACTCAGTACAACTTTTAATACAAATACCGTAAAATTAAGTTACAGTTGTAAAGGAAACTTAGAAAGGATTATTAAAAATATAATACCAATATTTTAAATAAACACTTACAACAAAATCAAAAAATATAGATTCTAAAATAAAAAAGAAATGAATATAAAGAAAAATTATGTAACTGTAGAAATCCTCAAAACTGTCCCCTTAATAATAAATGCCGTATTGAATTAATAATTTATCAAAGCAATATCTCATATATTGAAGATCTAGACATAGTTAAATTCTACAGTCTGTTTCATGCTAGACGCAATCGACAGGCCACAATTGCGTCTAGTATGAAACAGACTGTCGCCCCTAAGTGCTGACTTCAATGTATATATATATATATATATATATATATATATATATATATATATATATATATATATATTCTAAATTATCTTCTAATTATTGAGCATTTGTAAAAATTCGGTTTTAAAATTTTTTCTTTATAAATACACACACACGCATATACATACATACATACATACATGCTCTGGTAAATGTTGAGAGATGTTAGATGCATCATTAAAAGGAAAACTCAACCTTCGAGATAACGTAGCAGTCGTATGGCGAACATATATATTATTTTTTCCTGTTGGAGATACAATCGCGCAAAGAACATTTAAATTTATATACAATGTTAGTTTTCTGCAACACGTTAGTTGGTAGGAAGGAGTCACTACGAATGATTAAATTGGATATATTGAATTTAGTATAGTATATAATTAATTTTACTTTTTACTAGTATATGTGGTGGATATACTAAGATATATTTGAATGAGATATAAACACATTGAACATTTTAGAGGTACTTCAAGAAGTATCATATTATATTTGCTATATATAAAAAATTCTAATAAATTAAATAATTGAAAACAACCCTTAATACAATCAATTATGAATTCTGCACAAATATTTACATTAGATAATTTAAAATGTCTAGGTTATAAGTAACAGTTTGAAATATTTTTTTCTTTTGTTAAAATCATTAGACATTTTAATAACTTAGTTACCTCCCTTGACATTTTCAGGTGTGTTTGTGCAGTACATAAGCTTAGCGTTTTTCACTTCACACGTAAAAAATTAATTTTCAGATAAACACAACGAATTTCTCTTAGAAAAATGAGAACAAAAATGTGATGATGTGCTAATGTCAAAAGTGCTCAGAATAAAATGCATCAACATGCAACATGTAATTTTCTTTCTTCCTTTAATAAGGATTTTAAGAAACTTGTCCGTAATAACAAGAGGATTCTATTAAACATAAGTATACAAAAGCTGTCCAAATTATTTAATAAAACATGTCCTAATGAAAATATGCTGCCAAAATATACTTGGTAGATATAGATATATATATATATATATATATATATATATATATATATATATATATATATATATATATACTTGGGTGTTTATAAGTGTAAAAAAAAAATATTGGAAAACTGTAATATTAGCCGACACGTTCCGTCCAATGTGGAATTTTTCAAGGAAAAAAACGAAATGAATTTATTAAAAGAAAGTAACTATTAATAACAAAACAAAATGTCCTTAGCAATTGGAAGAATAGTTGTCTGTGAGTGTGATTGTAAAAGAATCAGTTTTAAATATAACATTTCTTTTAAGAAGGGGGTATTTTAAAAAAATCAAAGTTCATGTTAATATCTTGGCAGGAATAAATAATTACCCTTTCAAGAACTTTTACTTAAGTAACATGTTTTCTCCTTTAATATATACAGCATTTTTAAATCGAATATCTGTGTATAACAAATTTATTGTATAATTGTTGTGTAGGAGACATAATTTAATTTTATAATGCAT
This sequence comes from Acanthosepion pharaonis, assembly GCA_903632075.3. NCBI lineage: Eukaryota > Metazoa > Mollusca > Cephalopoda > Sepiida > Sepiidae > Acanthosepion > Acanthosepion pharaonis. The sequence continues at coordinate 2,393,295 of CAHIKZ030001313.1, forward strand.
TTTTTAATAAATGCATTTTTTCAGTTTCTGCTATTTTTACATATAATAAAAGAAATTCATCCTTAGAACTTTTACAAATTTAAATATTAAATGTTTTCATTTATAATTTTAAAAAAATAACAGTTTATCCAATCTATAATATGTATATGAAGTATTTAAAATGTTTATAAATATTTCATATATTCGCCCGCTGTAATTCTTAAAAACTCTTGCCATGCATGTATATTTAAATTTGAAATGAAGGATTTTAACGGCGAAGTGTGACACAAAGTCAAATTTAAAATCTGTTGGGATCTCATACTCATGTGAAATAGGGTCAAATTTGCTAATGGGTCATGGGCATTTTACTTTTGTCGATGATCCAGGTACCGCTTGCTGACAATAGGTCCTTCCCTAGGAGAGTTATTGGGTCCCGAGCATATAACATTAAATCCAAGCCCTTTCGTAGCATTCCAAAAATAAGAGGATGAAATGAACAAAAGTTTTCTTTCCTTTTTTGTGTCTTATCCTTTCAGGGTGTGTGTGAGCATATTTGTCCGCAACTTCCCATCATATCCAGCCATTAGTAAAGTTTTTGCTTCAGTTATTCTGCTAACTCTTGTCCTGGCAACCGTTTACACAAGGTCGTTATGTAAGGTATACACAGTTTTTCTCTTTCCCTTTTGCTTTCAATGTAAATCCTATGAATGTCAAATTTCCCAAGGCATCTTTCCTCATCATGTACCCTAATCAGGTATTGAGCGAGATTGGCGAAGTACACCTAGAAAATAGATTAGACATCTGAACGTTCGCCATTCTATTAGCAAATACAATTCGGGAGTGTAATAATTATTTCAAAATGAGCAATAATATAATTAAACAAACAACTTGCTTAAATTTAATAAAAATTGTTTAATTGAATGCATGATGTCTAAAAATAAATATTATAAAAACACACACATATATATATATATATATATATATATATATATATATATATATATATATATATATATATATCCAAGTATAGGATTGGTGTACACGGAATAAATTCTAATAACCAACAAATATTATTATTAAAAGAATGCTCAATACAAAGTAGAGGAAATATAATTATTTATTCGAAAATTATTATAAAAATAGGTTATAAAATCACTACAAAAATAGCCATTCCGTTTCAACACTTCTGGTGATGGTGTTGAATACATTGATTCAACACCATCCCTTGATAAGACTCAGAAGTGTTGAAACAAAATGGATATTTTTTAGTAATTTTATAACATATTTATGTTATAATTTTCGAATAAATAATTATATATATATATATATATATATATATATATATATATATATATATACTCATTCATTTATTTAAAGGTATGAGAGAAAGAGGAGAGCTAGTAAGAAATATGCCTCCAAGAAAACAAATAATGTTCTCCTATGCGCAGTCGCTTCATTCGTAAGCTCACAACACCAGTAGAACATTTTTTTTACTTAACCCGTGAACACACTCACTCAATTGCTAACAGGAATATTCACAAATATGGTTTACCTCTGCGTTTTGAAAAAAAAAAGTGGGTTGGGGGGAGTTGCCGCGACGGGAAGGCGTATAAAATATCGCTGAGTCATCTATGTCTGCCATTTTGTTTCTTTCAAACAGGCAACAAGAAAGCGTCTGGGTTATCATTGTCATCGTATCTTTTCATTCATCTATGAACGTCGCATTGTTGTAGTTCAGTTTTTACTTACCTCTTCGCCTTATTTTTCTTTCTTTTTACGCTTTCTTATCTCACTTTTGTTTATATATATATATATATATATATATATATATATGTACTATTGCTTTCTATTGATATTTATCGACGTTTTTCTTTCTTCGTTCATTTTCCTCCATTCTTTTTTTTTTTCCTGATTTTTCTTGCTGATACTACTATCTTGATATAACATTCAGAACGTCTTTTTCTTTCTTTATGAGTTACTTTTTAATCTTTTTTTGCATTTCGATGTTACTTTCATTCATTTATTCGTTGGTTCAGTTTAATTTTTCTTTGTTAATTCATTCATTTTTCTTATTGATTTTGTTCTGTTGCTATATTTCCAAACATTTTCTCCTATTTTTCTTTTATTATTCACTTTTCCTCCAATTCTTTTTCTTTTTATTGATTATTTTTCGTCTTCATTCATTCAGTCTTTCATTATTCCTTTCTTTCTTTTGTCTCTGTTTTCTATTTTTAATTCGATATAATTCTTCAAGCTTACAAAATGCTTTTATACACCTCATCATTGATTTTCTGAAAATGAAAATTTTCCAGATTTCTCTTTTTAATAAGTTCGCGCAATCGCTATAAAGAATGCTAATGAACATTTTCCAAAAGCCTATTATCTAGACTTACATGGACTAACTGCAAATAATATAAATTAGGTCAGCCAAACTCATTAGAGACGGGGCATATTTTTGGCTCACGTCACAAAAACAAAAAAAAAGAAAAAAATTGGCGACGTGTTGTAAAGCTTAGGAAACAATTTTACAAGTGAACACGGTCGGCATTTAAAGCGCCTTACAATGCGTCTCTATATTTCGGAAAATAATCTCTATTGCATTTCTTTCATTTTATTCCTGGTTCAATTTTTCCCTTGAGTAATTATTCTTCATAATTAATTGTTTTTCTTCAAATTTTGTTTACTGATATAAAAATAATATAAAAATGAATTCTTGAACTACAGAGCTAGCAGTTAGAATTGTAATATATAAAATTGTTTACCAATACAAGGCGAAAGAGCCATTCCAGGTAGAGGATTACTAAATGATATTGTTTAAGAGCGTACAAGGTGGGAATAAAAGATACATATTACGATGATAGGTAAAATAGACACCAGATGAACTTAGATGTTAAGAATCATAGTGATTGAAGAATCATCTTTTCGGGAGACTGTTGCAGAAATTGACCGTTTTGGGAAGGAGATATCTGAGTGAAAATTCTTCCTCAAAATGAAAGACAAAGGGAATGATAATGTTTGGTCCTGTGTACATGGAGTGAAGGGTCTAAGCTGTGAAAGTCTGCACTGTTGAAACTAAGGAATGCAGATTGATGAACTTGGTTTAGTCGAGTGCTTCTCAAACTATCTGATTTGGCGAACAGGCATTTTTTCTTTCTCAATATGTCACGTACATGTAATATTTCGGGGTAATATTATTTTATACCGGAAACGTTATATATAATGAATATAATAAAAGTCGACACATTATTATAATTGTATTGTAGCTAAATAATCCATTTCGAAAAATACTAAATTAAATAATTTATTTCAGAGAGCAGTAAATATTTTAAGTTTTAGTAAAAGTTGTACCGATTGTTCCAAAACTTTCATTTGAAAGCAAAGAGTACCATGTTTGGTAGGAAAGTACAAATTCTGACGGCCCTGGCTCTAGTAATGTGCCGTTTGGCTGGCCATTACCAATTCTTCAAATGATTCCTTACCATGGCCTGGACACTGGCGGCGTACCGGTAGCTGATAGTTCGCATACCGGCACTGGTCCACCGACCAACACTTTGAGAAGCACTGGTTTAGTCCACCAACTGAGACACACTATTTTCCACATTCGTTGCAGAAAAAAATGCCATATAATGTGTAGTGAATGATTTCTATCCGTTTATGTTGACTTTGAGGAATATTAAAGCCTTCCTACATGACCGTATTCGTTACACTTTAGATTAAACTCGGTGCCAGCATTCTAATCAAGATTCTGATGAATCTCACTCTTGGGGTTTTCAGACTGAATAGGATTCTGTTCATACGTCTTTTACCATTCTCCAAGATGAATAATCTAGAACTACGTTTTCCCTGACATTTTGCATGATACAGGCTTCTTGAGTGTATTTTTGATGCATTTGTCTTTTTTCCTTCAGCCAATTGAACGTACAGTACCTGCATATTGATCCTATTTTCCTCAAGTCAATATGACCGTTCCATCGCAATCGGCGCTTAAGTACCAGAGACACTAAACTAGGAAACTGACTTCGATTAAGGATATCAACTTCCCTTACGTAGATTTGCCGTCAGATACCCATTTTTACAACGACAACTGGTGAAATAACTCCATGATATAAGTGTCCCATGTTTCACATGCATAAAATAATAAAGAAAAAGAAAAGAATCATAATTCCTGGCTGAGGCCATAAACGTCTGTCAAGTTTTGTGAACGAAATTTACTGAGCTTCTTGATTCGGAAGGAGATTTTACTATAAAGAATATTTGTCATATATACAGTACTACCTTAGATACAAGAGATTTTTCATAACCAACAATTTCGGATTGTAAACATAATTACTTGGCTCAGAACAGGCTTTATATGGCCCAGACTTTTGCATTACAGAGCTGTTTCCCGTTTTTATACACGCACATACATTCAAAGAAACACTCACATTGATACACACACACACATACATACATATATATATATATATATATATATATATATATATATATATATATATATATTAGGATATTACACCGAAAACGTCAAAATCGTGTTTCGATGCGTATTAGTGCATCTCATCAGGCGATTATATATTACAGAAGAATGAACGACTTATTTAGATTTACGAAAAAAAAGAAAACAATGGTTTATAAAGTATGTGGGCTTTACTCTGATCAACCAATCAAATATGACCTACGTTAAATTTAAACTAAGCGAAGAAGCAAACATTAAAAAAATAATTGTCATAAATGCGTGATTCGTAGAATGGCAGCTAAGTGCAGCCAGACATAAAGCAGGGCAGATACAAATGGTTACATAAATTATACAAACTAGACAATGCTATTTCCTAAGAAATAAAAATGAGTAAAGCCCACAAACTTTATAAGCCTATTTTTTTTTGTTTTTGTTTTAAAAAGAGCTTGTATGGGATAGTGCTGAACACTTTTCGTCTCCGGTAGGAAGGTATTCAAATAAAAAATTCTGATTCTGGGTTTGATTTTTTGAAAACACACACACACACACACACACACACACACACACACACACACACATATATATATATATATATATATATATATATAAGTGTATAGAAATAGTTTAAGGTTTGCATCTGATTTTTCACAGGTTTTGCAATCATCTGTTTGTACTTACTTTTATATTTTCAAGTAACAATGTGTTGATTCTGGGAATGTATATTTATTATTCATATAAATGAACATTTTTGGCACAACCATCCTAGATCTAGCTAATTAGATTCACGGTTCATTCATTCATTAAAATTTTCTCATTCACCACAAGAACTCCTCCATCATCATTCAATCCTACATATGCCAAAATACCACATCTTTACATGAAACCTATAAAAAACATCATCACATAATATATTAAAAAATCAAGTCTCTTTTTTGTTTTACTTTTTTCTTATAAAAGTATATAAATGAAGCATGAAATGAGGGGGAAGAGGATGAATCGCAAAAGCAAAACTAAAAAATAACAATTAATTCAAACTAAAATAACATATTTTATATTAGAACCCATCTATCCCATAAAATATTAGTAGTTGCTTTCTTCTGTCTTTAGACAAAATCAAGAAGCTCACTAAATAACGGTGAGGAAAAGTAAATGGTGTAGTAGGGAAAATCTAAAACAGACCCAGTCGAAATGAAAAAAAAAATCAGGGAGGTTTAGAATCTAGACATGGATCATAAGAATAAGAAATGCCAGGAACAGATCAGGAACAGCACTTATTCACATTAACAACTTAGGCACCTCGACGTGGTGTAATGGTTAGAAAGCTTGTCTTGCTAGATCAATTACGAACGAGTAGTGAGTTCGATCCTCACTGGCTGCCCTATACTTTCGGACTCGTGTCACATCTAAGCGGGAATTAGAAAATCACTATTCATATTAACTACTTAAACTTATCTTTAATCGGGGGAGTGTGATCTCAGAGAACTGTCTAATTGCTTACAAGGGAACTTAAAAAAGAGAATCAAGGTTGGCCTCATTCACTCGAACCAAGTTCGCCAGTTTTACCCTAATTTCGCTGTCGATAACCAAACGCTTTCTATCAGTTCTGATCTTGATCATGAACTGAAACACAATGAAGCTAACCAGATCCTAATGAGAATAGCGTTCGTAGCGCAAAATATCCTGCATTCGTGACGTTCATGCTACTATTCTTGCCACGGCTCGCAACGTGAGAAACACCATTCGTTTCATTCCAGCGAACGGAGGCGACACATTATCGCACACGTATACAAGATAGATGGACACGAGATGTTCGGTATCGATACGAGCCGTCAACACATCCACATAGTACCAGAACGAGCGCATATAAGAACAATGTAAGAAGGCGTGCGAAGCTGTTTTGTCTAAACCAAGGTCACACCGATGAAAGTCGGGAGAATGTTTCCAGTCCCCTCTGAAGTGAGTGATAGCAGGTTTCGAATCAATCGTCAGGTAAGCGAAAACTCGGGGTTGCTGAGATAATCCGCTGCTGGCACCCAAGATCAGAAAGAGCAAAACTAAGTTGCCGACAAGCCGAGTCGCCCACAGACAGTATCCTTCGCACCCACTCCATTAATTCCCGATAAAATAGACTCCTAAGGTGGGATTGGTCCCTGGACCGAGGAATGAATTTCAAGGCCTCCCAATACTAACGGAGGAATCTTTACTTATTCCGGGAGTTACAATGGCGCTAGGCAAACCATAACTCGGACGCAGAAACAGACCTTTCTGCAGACCAGATGCTTGCGACCAGCACATAAGAGGGAGGAGAGGAAGCGCTTGGGTGCCTTCTCATAGCTCTTGCATTGAGGGAGTACAGACAACCGGTAAAGGATGAGAGGAAAGACTACGTAACGCACACCTTAGCCCACATTTATACGCAACTGTCTTCGGCGTCAGGTCACGACCGACGCTCCGACCTTTAACTCTATTTCCGACCAATTCTGCTTCATCTGGAGCCTGGGACCAACCCATGCTCCAAGAATGCAGCCTTAAGAGAGTCTTCCTCTGAGAGGAAAGGACATTCTAACGGGCCTGCCTGTCAATATGACAAATTTTCTCTCCTCTAGGGAAATGTTACTTCTTTCCTGTTCCTGTGAAGGTTTGGGGAGGAAAAAAACGGAGACCTAGAAGAGAAAGAAGAGAGATTCCTTGCCTTACCTAAAAGCTGTGTCATTTCGGCTCCTAATAGCAGAGCAGACGCTGACTATGTCTTGGCTTTACCAGAGCCGTTTCCGTCCAAATTCGATCAGATTTCTTTTCTTCCTTTGTGATTTTATCATAATCTGCGTTTTCTTCGTTCCTTCCCCTTTTCAGCAAAGAGGATCGAGGTGGAGGAATTTCCACCACCCCCATAAATAAGTTCTACTCTAGTAGTACATGATGATGTTGCTGCTGACGCCCAAGCTGCTGCTGTTAACCCGGAAGCTGCTGATGCTTTTACTATTCCTCCCGTTGTTGCTGAACCTGCTGCTACTGCTGTTGTCGCTGTTGCTGCAGCTTTACGTGTTTCTGCTGATGCTGCTTAGAAGGCGGCGGCTTCTTCTACTTCTTCGGTTGCTGTTGTTGCAACTTCGGCTGCTACAGCTGCACACTCGGCTGCCGCTAGTCTTGCATCTTTTTTTTTGGTTGGACATCTTGCTAGGGAAGAAAGGATAGCCGATATTTTCGCCCTCCTCCCGACCTCTGTTCACTCACTGAGACCATTACGGTTCGACGGGTCTTTTCCGCCCCACTTTTTCTTTGGGTGCTGCTGGGTTGGGTGCTGCTAGCGTTGCTGGTTTTGTTGGTCATGGCCATCAGTAGGGGTGACAACCTTTCACGATCACCAAGATGTTGGGGCAACGACAGAATAGTATGTTGTGGATGTTAGTTGCAGGATATAATCACCTGTCGCTATTACTGCCTTGCTGGAATCGGCCGGAACATCCCGACCTGACGAAATCGAGAGAAAAAGAACACCAGCCGCTACTCCGTGAGATCCATGGGCACTCCATGTAACGCCACCCTTGTCTTGCGGGTGCCCATATATTCAGTCTTCAGTCTTACTATCTTGTTTGTTAGTACGCTGGTTGCCAACGTTTTAACTTCCTCTTCGTTTGCTAGCAGGTTGCCCTACATCGCATTTAACCTCCAGCTGAGGACCTTCGGCGTGACCTGGAGTCTCTTGAGCCTCTTTCGCATGATGTCCCTGCTGATGCCAATGAGTTGCCCTGGTTTTATATCGGTTGTCAGCAGGGAAATTGTCCGAGTGGCCACAGGGTTCATGGGATCCGGGGTTGGGGAACTCATTTCCCTTCTTATATGGTGCAGATTTTTCTTGGATCGCACTTAGTCTTCGGATCTCTTTTTCTTTGGCGTGTTAATGGCCCATGCTGACACTTCAGGAGGATTCGACGCCGACTGCTGTGGGGAACATTCTGCCATAGTGGAGGGGGTTCCCTTACCAGCACACACAACAAAAACTTCACGGCACGGAAATAAGGGGAATAATATCAACAAATCAATGACAATAATGACCTAAGTAATACAAAAAATACAACTCAAACCTTACAAAGGGCTTTATCTATATAAACAATGTGTGATGTTTTTTAAATTGCTCAGTGGAAAAAGACCCGAAAAGAAATGAGTACACACCAGAAATCAAAGGGAATAATAATAATAATAATAATAATAATAATGATAATAATAATAATAATAAAATCCTTGTGGCCTAGAAATATCATGTTGATATTTAGCGGGGAATAGCTGTGTCTCATTTGCAGGACGAGTCCTTTAATTTTGGTCGAAGGTCGTCCAAATGGTGCTACCTTGAACAAAATTGCCCCTTAGCAGTTAAAGACAAAATACAAATCTCAATGTTTACAAACAAAACCTCATACCGGATTTGAGTAAACAAGGCCCGCGTCCCTCAGAGAGGAACCAGTGTAGGTTAAAAAAAATCTGTCTCTGGAACAAACGCTTTCACAAACAATGTGGTACCCGGTCATCAAAACCGTATTAACTTCAAAAATGGACCTGGTGACTTAATGTCAAATCAATTAATAAAAAAAGAAAAGGAGTATAAACAAGTCATTGGATCTTTTTTAATTGCACTCGAAAATTCACTAAAGAATATCACATATCGGAAATTCTAAATACGGAGAGATACAGTAGGAACTAAAATGACTGAAAATAAAATTGTTTCATCACTTATTCTACATGGATGATATCAAACTGTTAGACAGAGGTGACAATGAGTTGAAGGGTGCGATCAATACTGTAAAATGACATCGACATGGGTATCGGATTAGATAAATGGGCAAAAGTAACATTCAAGAAAGGGAAAATTACAGAGACACACATTTTGTCACAAAGATTAAGGAACTGGAACAAGAAGAAGCCTATGAATACCTCATAACCAATCGAAGATGAAAGCAAGAAAAGAGGTCGGTGTTAAATACCGAGTTGAATTCACTAATTCAAAAATGACACCCATAAAGGTTTTGGCTCTCCCCGTGGGACAATACAGTTTTAATTGTAATTGGATCATTAAGCGAATTCATGTTTAAAACGAAAAAACTTCTCGCTTGGGATCGCATGCATCATCCTACGGCAGATGTTAATCGTCTGTATGTGGCCAGATTTGAAGAAGGCAGAGGATTAGTTCAACTAGAATCGTTTTTACAAAACCACAACAATTGGAATTAAATGATACCTGGAAACTACAAAAGACTGGCTGATGTGTCAAAGGTTTTTTTTAAGACAAATATGTCAGGTGGAAAACGTCATGAAGTCATTTCTAAACTTAGGTCAACTGGTTGGGACCCGAATAGAAATGAGGATAGAACAGAAATCAAAGGAAATAATATTGATAATGTGAGGATGAATATTAAAAATAAGCAACGAAATCAAATAGGAGAAAACTGAAAAAAGAATGTTAAATAAATAAACTGTAAAACAAAAATGGAAGAAGAAGAAGAAGAAGAAGAAGAAGAAGAAGAAGAAGAAGAAGAGTAATCAGGACAAAAGGAGAAAAGAGTTAAAAATGAAGGTGAAATTTTCTCAAATATCTCAAGGCGGATCGAAGGATATCCTACTTAATAGAAACTCTGCAAATCAAATCATATCATCAAGCTCGGCTTTTAATTTGCTGTGTAAAATTACTTGTGTTCAAACTAAATGTGTTTCGTTGGCTCTCTCTCTTTCTCTTTAAATTTGTCTCTCTGTCTTTTTCTATGTGTTGGCGCCTTATTTTATGTATGTGTCCATTATTCTTCAATGCTTTATGTATTTGTTTGTTTAAGTATTCTTCCCATCTGTGTCCGCCGACGTCCATTTAATATTTCCGTTGGAAATCATCTGTTGTGAAACATCAAAGACACTTTCAAATATAATCGCTCCATCATCATCATCATCATCTGTTGGTTTTCCCATTCTTACAACGACAGGCTTCTCCATGAATAAAAGGAAAACAAAAATTTCTAATAAATATTGCCATTAAAACTGACGTTGTTAATGATAATTCTTCTTCATCCAATTTCTTTTCCTTTTTCGATATTTCTTCTGAACATCTTTTTTCTGTAATTTTGTTCTTTCCTTATTTCTTCTTTTAATTCTTTCCGCTTGTTGTTGTTGTTGTTGTTGTTGTTGTTCTTCTTCTTCTTCTTCTTCTTCTTCTTCTTTTTCTTCTTCTGGTGTTTTTGCGTATTTTGCTGTTTTCTTCTATTTAATTACATTTTTTCTTCTCCTACTAATACTTTTTCTTGGATTTATTACCAACATTTCTTACGGCTATTAATTGTTTACAAACATCATTAAAATCATTAATGATATAATTGTTCAATACCACTTTAGCTTCTACTACAATTAATAATAATGTATTAATTTTGTTATTTTAATGTTAATATTAATACTACGAATGTCAGCTGTCGAAAACGGCTTCTGGGATGAAAGAAAACTATTGAAATATACAGGAACAAGGTGATGTTCACAAAGACAAAGAAAAAAAATGGACATCGGTAGAAAAATATAATCAGAATAAAAAAAAAAGCGTAATAAAAGCGAGAGACAGGTTCGAATCCTGCCGGAGAGCTGACATTTTTGCTTTAATAAATAAACGGCGCATATAATCCAATATGGATATCCACTAATAAATAAAGTTTAATAAAATCTGTCGTATAAAAAATCATCACTTCTTTAGAAATTATATATATATATATATATATATATATATATATATATATATATATATATATATGTTCAAGCATGTTTGGCTGAGTAATCTGGACATATTGTGCCTATTGATTTTTGCTGCGATCCTCTCGAATACGCTTATAGATTTCTTAATATTGATATTAAGTTCATTAAAGAATTCAAAAGAAACGAAAAATACAAAAAAAGAAAACGAAAAAAGCGGTATCTTAATGAAATTAAGATATCTTGAATTCTCTTATCGACATTAAGAAGTCGATAAGAGAATTCAAGAGGATCATAATAAAATAAACATAATATGTGCAGATTATTTAACCAAATGTGCTTGAATTAATATGTACGTCCTAAATACACACACTCATACACACACACACATATATATATATATATATATATATATATATATATATATATATATATATATATAGTTCGAAAGAGATAATAGATTTTTTATTTTTAACATATTTTTATTACTTCAAATGTTATTTTGAAGTGGATAATTCTATTTGATTAGAACGTCCCGTTTTCTAAACTGTGTTTATTTCGTTTACGGGAATGCGCATCTGAGAAAGCTTAATAGAGAATATAAGCCCTCTGATCCAGGGTGCCTCAGACTACTCGGTCATGGATAGCTTCACAGGTAGGCAATGTTCTATTTAGCTTAAACTTGAACGATGAGATATTCATTTAAGGAAAATAAACTCTTGTTTGGTTGTAAGATTTACATAGCCGAGTGGTCTAAAGCAAGTCATATCTAAAGCACGTTGTAATTTTTAGTGAATATCCGTATTTATGAAGACGCTTCTTTTGTCAAACAGTATTTATCTCGTCTACCGGCCTGCACATTCTAGAAAACTTAGAGAAAATATGCACGGAGGCAGGATTCGAACCTGCTATCTGTAAGTTTTAGAAATTTCATTATGGATATTTTCTAGTAAAAATATTCATAATTTCTATCGGATCTTTCGAATTTCCTTGGTATATAGACAATTACCCTATCGATATTTCTAGGATTCCTAATCCGTACCGCATTTTAACCATATATTTTCTTAAAATTAATCTTAAAATCTATGTAAAGGCACGACATTTGAAAATGATGTAACTGCCATCACACTAAAACAAAAAAAGTGAAAACCAAGTTGAAGTTATTGGAGAATATGTACCGGACATCATGAGAAAAAATATATATATATATATATATATATATATATATATATATATATATATATATATATATATATAATAATAATAATAATAATAATAATAATAATAATAATAATAATAAATATCCTTGATAAAAGACCTTCCGATGTTTATATATATATATATATATATATATATATATATATATATATATATATAACACACACACACACATATATATATATATATATATAAACACACACACACACACACATATATATATATATATATATATATATATATATATATATATATATATATATATATATAAAGGTGAACACTGAAGTCAACATTTAGAGGCAACAGTCTGTTTCAGGCTGGACGCAATCATAAGTGTATACAGGTGGCCTGACGAATGCGTCCAGCATGAAACACTGTCGCTGTCGCCTCTAAGTGTTGACTTCAATGTTCACTTTTATATTTACACACACTCTATCTCTGATATTGACCACATTTATCCCATAAATATGGCACACCTTAAGACTAGATTTCATCATGAAGAAAGATTGAGGGCAATCTGAAATATCAAATATATATATATAAATAAATAAATACTTTTATAAAATAAAACATTATTATTTTTTTAATTTGCAACTTTTTCTATATATATTTTGTTTCAACACTTCTGGTGTCTTATGATAGTGTTGCATGTAGAATAAAGAGTTTTATAATATATTTATGTTATATTTTTCGGATAAATTATATTTCCTCTACTTTTTATTGAGCATTTTTTTAAGAATAGTTTTTTTTGGTTACTGGAATCTTTTCCGTATTCACCAATCCTATGCGCAGCAGTAGCTATCTCTCTCTTTCTATCTACCTGACACAGACCTATAAACAGCCATATTAACGTGCCAGTATATATACAATTGAAAATCTCTCTATATGTGGGATGTGAACAACATATATTATTATTGAAATTCTCTTTCGTATCCATCAAAATGTATGCCTATATTAATTCTACAATCTATGATGAAACAGAAAGATTAAATGTTGAATGTGAAATACGCAACCAGCCAATCATTGTATAATAATCAATTTATGAAAAGATTCACTTTACACCGGGACGTGATATGCAAAAGAACTGGATTCCACGAGGAACTCCGAAGTTTTCCGGTCTAAATTGTCTGCGTCTATTTTAATGACAATAATTTGCAGACGTCAAAAATGCGAATTAGTGTAATTTTCTTATTCCGAACATGCGTCACTATAAAAGTAAAGAAAAAGAAATAACGGAAAACGAAACCAAACGTGAATGGTAGAAAGGAGAGGAAAGAAACTGCTTAGGAATCGAATGTAACAAGTACAGAAAAAAAAAAAAAAAAAAAAAAAGAGAACGAAATCCTAATTCTCTAATTTGAAATCTGATGACCAATAATCATACCTACGCGCTGGGCTTTACTGCGCAATGTGTAAGATGGATGAAGAAGGAAAAGAGAAAATATTTCCAACTGTTCGACATTCCAACATATACGCATATGTGTACACTAAATTTTACACGTGTGTGCTTAAATTCCGAGATAGAAGCAGTGAGTGGCGAAGATTAATATATTTCGGAAATATGTACATTAACTGCAGCAGTGGTTGCTTGGAAAGAGAGAAGAAATATATTGGCCTTTTCACTCTTCAAGACCCAGATTAAGAATTAGTTCATCAATGGTCTACTATGACACTTTAATATGACAGAAGCAAAACTAGAATAATTCAGAAAATTCATTTCACTATTATATGGAATTATTTCACATAAAACACCGAAATACACAATTATAAATGATATTAAGAAGCATTACACAGACAAAAAATATATATATATATATATATATATATGTGTGTGTGTGTGTGTGTGTGTGTGTGTGTATGTGTGTGTGTGTGTATTACACAACAAAATCAAATTTACCTCATATGGAGGGGTGTATAAATCTATTTCAACCGACGAAGGCCACGTCAGGCTTATTCAACCCCGGTGTATAGACAGTGCACCAGTCGGAATTAGAAATTTAGCTTATTTTAAATTTGTAATTCCGACAGGAACATAGTCTATACACCGGGGCTAAATAAGACTGATGCACTATTCGTCGGTTGAAATATATTTATACACCTCCACAAGAGGTAATTTGGGGTATTGTTGTGTAATCTATATACACTGCTATAATAAATACATTGAGGTCTTTTTGTGGATCAGTTTTAATATTTGTTATTTCTAGGTCCCACTTGTATTATATACCAAAGGATTTATTAACTGTATTATTACCTGTACTCTCTCTCTCTCTCTCTCTCTCTCTATATATATATATATATATATATATATATATATATATATATATATATATACTACATAAAATGTTAATGTTCAGAGTTGAATTAGACCAGGAAACAGTAGTATAAAACGTGTTCAAAAAACAAGTAAAAAAATAAAATAAAAGTAAAAATAACATGTAGAGCTTTTAATTTTAAAAATCAGGAGGTCAGTTGAATTCGCTAACTTGGTTTCAACCTTACGGTATCCTAAGGCGACTTTTATCGAATGACCTCTTTATTTATATTCTATTTTTAATGAATGTTTTATTTAAAAAGAAAAGGAATAATGAACGCTATATTATTATTTTGAAAATAAATAAACAAGCAAACGACGTTGGGTGTAACAGAAAGTCAGGAGAAGAAGAAGAAGAAGAAGAAGAAGAAGAAGAAGAAGAAGAAGAAGAAGAAGGTATATTTATAATTTGTAACCTGAGTCTTACGCTAGCGCGATGTTCAGGAAGGCGTTTAATTGCCTGAACATCGCGTGAGCGTGAAACTCGGGTTTCATATCATTTAACGTTCTTAAGTGTTTCATGTTTTCTGTAGGGGATCTAGTCTTCGAGCACTACTTCAATGAGTAAGTACGTTTATAATACACACACACACACACACACACACACACACACACATATATATATATATATATATATATATATATATATATATATATATATATATATATATAAAAATATAAAATCTGTTGGTATATTTTCCACGTGGATCCTAGTAATAGGAAAATGTTAGAACTGATACCCAAAAAAAGAGCTCGATGTATATTATTTAATTTATACGGAGCAATATAATTAATAACCAAACAAATACTTTTAACTTATATGGGGAATAGGCTATTTCGGCTGAAGACAAAAGAGGTCATCTGTCTTTTCAAACTCGGTATGAGGTAAAAGGATTTGTTTCATTATATATATATATATATATATATATATATATATATATATATATTAAAATTAATTTTTCATCAAGCATTTTTATTACTTCAAACATTGTTGTAGGTGATACTCGCATATGAAATAGACGCCTCATTTTTTATCAAATAATGTGTATTGCGTGTTTACTTTGTAGGTAAACCACCGTTTAATCCAAAGTGCATTTCAACTCGTCTATGAAGAGTGTCGCATATCAGCAAGGCTCTAGTGCAATAGAATGCTTATCTTGCTGAACTGCTTTGTTTAAAGTAAAAATCAAATTTCGGCGTTTATTTGAAATAAATGTCTCCACTACTAAAATATTTGAAGAATTATATATATATATATATATATATATATGTATATATATATATATATATATATATATATATATATAATTAATACAAATGTAAGGTTTTTTACTTAAGTGATTGGTGTTATCTTCATCATCCCGACTCTAGAGTTTCGTAGACATACCCTCCAGCAGTCACTTCCTCTACTCGTCAGGGCTAAGAGCAAATGACTGATTAAATTTCTTTTTTTTCTCTTAATGCATGCATTTTTAATTTGGAAAAAAAATCACGTGTGCGTTCGTATGTATCCACGAGTGTACATTCGTACGTGAATTCGTACGCACGTGTGCATAAGCGGGCTCATGTGCTCGCTTGATTTCGTGTATACATGCATACATACACACGCACACACACATATATATATATAAATATAGTTTAAGATTTACTACATCTTATGACGTGTGTGTTTTATACACATACGCGCACACGCACATACACACTGACGCACACGCACACACAAACACACATTTATATATATATATATATATACAGTGTAACCCGGATATAAGAGAGTTGTCGGGACCGGAGAAGAAGTCTCTTATATCTGGGTTTCTCTTATATCCGGGTCTCTTATATCCGGGTTACACTGTATATATAATATACATGGTAACACACATTATACTCACTCACTCCCTAAGAACCAAATAATACGCATACACTTAACAGAGACACATCTCTTTTCCAGGAACCAATAAAACTGTCACAATGACAAAGAGAATTCAGAGCAGCATGAATCCATCCAGTGTTTATCTCGAATAACAACTTAAAAGTTATATATATATATATATATATATATATATATATATATATATATATATATATAATATTATGCTCTACGTTGTATCGATCACTATTTTAAAAAGATTAAATGCTAAAGAATTGTGGAATCTAAACCTGATTGTTCTTTCTCTTTATTTGGACATTAAACACACACATATATATGCCACAAATGCATCTACACAAAGAAATTAAAACAAATAGTAGACAATTCAAGCAGTGAGTGAAAGAGAACAAATATGAAAGGTTCTGTAGGTTGCCTTCCTAAAGGGAATAATGTATAGCCCTGGTGAGATATTTGGGATGCATTGTAATTGTGTCGTGGCTATAGCCGAATAGTAAATGGTTATAGCATCTGTTTTTGTCGTGATGTAATTGGCGACTACATTTCACCAATATACTGATACCAGAGGGCTGCTTAGTACGTCACTGTGGTATTTCTGTCAAATTGGAGATAATCTCCTTGTCCATTCCCACAGGAACATTATAGAAGGGAAGATCAAATTTCCATTAAAATCTAATGAATGCATAATGTATTCACTGAGTAGGTATTGTTTTAAAAATGTTGAAACTGATCCAAAGATGTACTCTATATAGAAAGACATTCGATATTAATTTATGTCTATCTGCCTATTTATTTCTGTCTTCTCTTCTAAGATTGGCATGTGTATATTTTAGGTTGAAAGCTTTCTATACAGATGCAAAGATGACATTGATGTATAGTGTATCAAATGTGTATTAATATAAAGAGACTCACAAATACTTAAACACATACATATTGCTAAGATTCTTATGAAACCGCAACGGATGTACCTCTAGAAAAGTCATTTGAAAATATATGTGCTTGTTTCGGCTCAGTATTCTTCTCGTCTCGTGTAAGGTTTATAATACTGAGTTTTTAAACTAACCGTCACTTCCACTAGGTAACAAATGATGATTATTATGTTGTTGATGATGATAACGATAATTATCATCATTGTCAGTTTTCTGACGAACGTAAGATGTGACTGCGTCAATCTGTTATATTATAACAGTTATGTTTGCACTATTTCATCTCTTCACTTTATATTTGGTCTTTTCCAATTAAATATCCTGCACTTTATGTTCTACTCAGGCAACCTTTTACTCCATCTGTTATCCTTTCTTCTTGTTATGTGTTCTTCCCGCATCTATTTGGTCTCTTCGCTGATTCACTCTGATTGCATTCCATCTTTGAGAAAGATACTGACAGTTGTTTTTTTCATCAATTTTAGTCCATCTTCGAGTTTGTTTTCAAGCGACTTTTTCATTTGTAATTTTTCATATCCAAATACCTTAATTATATATTTATTGTAAATCTTCTATTTTTAACTTGTTAACAATGTGCTTTTTCATGGAATCTCCTATTTTTTTAAATGCTTTACACACAATCATACCTGTTATTTTATTTTTGTGAGTTTTATATATATATCTATTCACTTGTTTTATATATATATATATATATTCAATTGTTTTAAATATATATGTTTACTTGTCTTAACTAAACATATTCAATTGTTTTAAATATATGTATTCACTTGTTTTAAATATACATATTCAATTGTTTTAAATATATGTATTTACTTGTCTTAAATATATATATTCAATTGTTTTAAATATATGTATTCACTTGTTTTATATATATTCAATTGTTTTAAATATGTATTCACTTGCCTTAAATATATACATTTAATTGTTTTAAATGTATGTATTCACTTATCTTAAAAATATATATTAAATTGTTTTAAATATATGTATTCACTAGTCTTAAATATATATATTCAATTGTTTTAAATATATGTATGCCTAAAATTCTTCCATTTGTCATATATTTTCATGATGTTTTAGTAACATGACAAATTTAAAATAATTTTCGTTTGATTTCTGTTCATTTTTAAATTTACATGGAGAATTTACATAATAATGACATTTAACATTTCTTAATGTAATATTAACATTTATTCGCTGTTTCTGATAAAATTATTTTGGGAAAATTAAAAATGGTTTAAATATTTTCTGTTTATGTTGACTCGCAGTTGTTCACATTTCTTTTTTTCCTAAAAGAGTTTCTAAAATCTGTCTTTAAATTCTTGAGAAAAACAAACTCTTCCCATGCGTGATGCTTTTTAGAATATCAATGATTTTATAGGCAATTTATACCGTTGTCGTTTATCTTCACAATAACACTGTCTATATTTCTGAGATGAGGTATTGTAATTATTTACAGGATTTACAGTGTTCGGGCAGTTGTCCTTATGTTTATTACCATGTTCCCGACGTTTCGATCATTGTACGTTCAGGCCTTTTTCAGTTGACTGGGATTTCGAACCGAACACTTTATTTCGTCCACCTTAGTAGGTTGTTCTAGTCCCACGTGCCAAGCCATTTCCGAATATCTCAGTATTAATTAATTCCCTTTAACTCAAATTTCCAAGTTAGTGTTCATCTCTGTATCCAGATATTCAACTCAGAACTCTTTGAGTGAAGTTACTGAATTACTTTAACCAAGATTTTATTCACTGATCCATCTGTCATTGAGGATATCCGGGTATGAATTTTCGGACTTATAAACCTAATATCTCAGTAACCATTTTTACCAGAGCTCATATTACAGTTTTGTTATTGTTTTCTCTACCACCCCGTATTACTGGTTCCTATATTGTATTCATGTCTATGCTTGGCCTACTTAGGAGATTTTTGTGGCTTAGTATATGCGTCGATTCCTTAAGTTTTCGTATATTCCAGTGATGTTTTTTGTCTATTATTTCAACCTCTGTTAATAGAGTAAATAATTCTCAATAACCTTTTTTTATATATTATTCTTTAATATACTTCTTTCAAATGAGTTAAAATATTTCGTGTTTTCTATTGAATCAATAATATTTCAGAGTCAACCAAATTTAAACAAATTGACTTATAATATTCTATTGTTTTTTTTTTTTATTCCTTTGTGGTCAATTGGTCTGTTGTTCCAACGTCTTCCTCTTTGTGGAGCTCTTCACATGGAGGATATTTGTTCGTGTTTTTCATTCGGAGATTCTTCATTAAAATACAGATACTGTTACGAATCTTCAAGAGTGAAGATTGATTGAATTATGGAAATCATTATTCATTTTATTCACATTTGTAATTGATATGATCGCCATTGTCTCTCAATTTTCTTTGTTCTTTGTTCTCAATTTTTATATCTTTTTCTATGTATGTATATATGTATGTGTATACATGTCTATTCCAGGTTCGAGGTCAGATCACATCCGTCTAAAACAAACAAAACTGATGTAACACTCTCCTTAATCTCGGATATGCATATATCTATATCTGGGATTCTTGCTATTGTTAGTATGAATCGTTGCATTATCGTAATGAGTATAATCTCAGTAAAGGATCTGATATCGTAACATCTGTTGTTGCTATGTTTTAAGTCCGTTGTCGATGGCAAGGTAGCGTCGCTTTCAGGTCTGATGGGATAAAAATGGGTGCATTGGCGTTCTTCGTTAGGGAAAGAATTGTTTGCCTACCTATTTGTCCAAAGATAGCTGCACGTCGCTATTTAAGTATAGCACTGCTCATCAGATATCTAGAGGTCTCTAGAAAAGAGGAACCGCCTCGCCGATTAAGTATGCCCCGCGTTTGGTGCGACTGACGGGTGTCGCTTAATCCATCGGAAATCAAGTTACAAATCATCTTTGGCAGCTCAAACTAGTTCATCTCCAGGTTGAAGAAACGCTCTTGTTGCGAGAGAACTCAGCCGCTATGCCGTTGATATTCATGTTTTATCTGCGACCCACCTTTATGATGAAAAGCACGGTGGTGCCTTCACTTTCTTCAGAAGGGGCAATAAAGCAGACGAATGAAGAAAGGTCAGTGCTGCGTTTGCTGTACGAACGAATCTCGTGTTTTGTTTCAGCAAGGTACCACGAGGTATAAGCGATAGGCTTATGGCACTTCGGTTACACATTGCTGGTAATCTAATCAGTGCTTATGCAGTTATACTTGTCTCATGGGAAGCTGAAAACTCCAGGTTCTATGTGGCGTTGCTGGATCTGCTTCCCGTCGTTCGTAGGGCTGATAAAATAATCAACTTAAGGAGTTTTAATGCTAGGATTGGAAATGCCTAGGGGACATGGAGTTACTTGGGGAAATATAGAAGAGGTAAAATAAATAGCAAAATGCCAACAGCTTCTTGAACTACGCAAAGATTTCCAACAGGAATATGACCATACATCGAAGATGTTGAAACTAAGGTTCCATTAAAGTCCCCTTTTGGATGACGTTATAGTCCGCTAACGTGACATGGAGGATATCCACAATGTAATATCTCTACGAGTTAAGTAATTTTGGACCGACTATATATATGATCATTAATCCAGATGATGGAAATTTCACTGCTGTAATAATATCGAAGCGCTTGGATGCTGCAATTCCTACACTAAGGAGACTGGAAAAGATCTTCATGTTCGAATTAAAACTCGAGTTAATTCAACTCCCTGCGTAGTAGCTTATGAACCTGCCAATGAAATCAGCATCAAAGCACATCTTGTCAACAACAGAATACGCAAGGAAATGCTCTACAGTTAGTGTCTTTACTGCACTCGACCCCAGTATCAACAAAGGGATCCATTTAAGGACTGTATAAAAGAATCTCTTGCAGACTGAAACATAGAAGAACGTCAGAGGGTAGCTGTTGCTTATAACATTTCATACATTTCAGGCACTAATATCTTCCAAGAACATGTAATGATTTGTACTAATAACATATGAAAGGGGAAATAAATTATCCGGTAATCCATCTATTTACATGTGATACATATGGAAGAATATGTCTCTCCAATTCTGGTAACGTTTAGCTACAAGAAGAGGCATATTGGTAACAGTTTCACAAATTACGAACAATACTTTTCTGAAAATAACATATCCGTGGCGTGTCAGTAAAGCTATAGAAACCGCTTCGATCCCAGCCATCACTTGAACTGACGGAAAAGTAGAACGCAATTTATAAAAGCGGCCAGACCTATTATAAAATAAATTAGTTTGCCACGTCCACAATAACCATTGCAATTCATTCGACAGCCATCTATCTATCTATCAATCTATCTATCTGTTACCTATTTTTTTTATACTTATCTCATCCTTTCGACACTTTTTCTCTCTTTATCCATCTGATCTATCTATCTATCTATCTATCTATCTATCTATCTATTTCACTTTGTTTATATCTGACTGTCCGTCTATCTACTTATCTATCTGTCATTACATTTATAGTAATATCTAGTCTATGAAATTCTGTTTTTTATTTGCATTTATGAACAATAATACGATCTGGCAATAAGTTATAAATCGACAATCTATCATCATGCACAAATTAGAATTATAACTGTGAATAATGAAAAGCTGAGCGTAAATATATTTCAAAATACAAAAAAAATATCGTAAATATGGACAAAATGGAGGATAAAGTCATGAAGAATTATTTCGTAATTTCAGCAATTGGAGACTGAGTTGCAACTTTTACATCATATAAAATTTTCACGATTTTTTTGTCGAAATTGCGGCGTTAAAATTGCTCTTGGAAGGGTAGCAGGAAAAACATCAGTTGAAACTGATTCTGCAGAAAAAGTGAAGATATGAAAATAAGAATTGAATTTATTGGAATGTAAGTTGGAATTGATTAAATATTCGATTCTTGGCAGAAAATTTAATCGTAGTAAAAGGAGAAAAATGATATTGTCTTGTTATTTCTTTCCGTATTGAATGTACTTTTGTAAAAAGAAAGGCGGCCAGAAATAGAAGCAGGTATTCGAAGAAAAGTTGTAGTTCAATGGAGCCACACAAATACGCATACGTTCGTCTATCTCTCTCTATATATATATATGTATATATATTTATAAGTAAGGACAGACTGTCTTCCGAGTGGAAAAGGAGGCAAATAAATAACTTAATAATTTCCCGCAGGTAGCAAAATTTTCTGTCTATACACAGAATAGATGGGGTATGGAAAATTCTTCGTCCAAAGAATGCGGAGCCATTGATTGTAAAAAAAAAGGTGTTTGGTGAATTGCTTAGATTTTGAGGAGAAGTTTAGCCAGAGAAAAATAATTGTGAATTTACAGCTTTTACCTCTTCCTTGGATGGCCAATTCTCTTACCTCCTTTTGATGAGTTTAGTCGTTGCGTACATGGTACACACGCATGGTACTACACTTTTAATATCTTAGAATTGCCTGAGTGCGTATAAAGTGCCCAATAGACTCATAACTGTTACCGAACTTCTGATCATTACGCTAAAACGTATGAAACTCTCAGTCTTGGAAGGTCACTGCTCACTGCAAACTTAATTAAGATATACTGAGCTATTTTTTCTGGTGCGTCTCTATAGCAAACTCTCCTAGGAGCTGCTTTCTTTAATCCCCCCACCCCCCACACACACATATATATATATATATATATATATATATATATATATATGATTAAAGAAAGAATCTGTTATTTGGATATGAAAGTAAATGGCTTCAATACGCAGCTGAAATGGAAAATTATTTACAGGGTTAGAACACCTAAAAGCTTTAAAGAAAGATGTGAACTCTACATTTAAGAAAATATTACTAATCAAATACAATAGACCTAATGAATTGCTGAATCACCATAATGAAATCATCTTCAAATGCAGACATAAAAACAGGTTAAAAATAACAAACTATACCTAAAACATTTGTGGGGAGACTTGCCCATGGAAAGTACGGGATATTAAATCATCAAGACACCAAATAACACCTAATTTTTATGTCGTATTAAGGACTTAGGTTCAAAAATTTATGTGTATATATATATATATATATATATATATGAACACATTTACTCTTGCTTTCTTCTTTCTTCTTCCTCTTTCCCCCTCCCCTGCTTTACAATTTGTCTTCTCTTTTTCTTCTTTTCTCTTTCTGTTCTGTTATTTGTCTGGCATCTGAACACTTGAACCTACGTAAATTATTAAAGATGTTTTAAAAACAACCTTATCCCTACCTTCCCTTTCCAAAATAGACAATTTTACAATCCCCCTCTCCCAGAATTTTTGTAACCTTAAATTATTCTAAAGCTGCCCCTCAAAAACTTGTATTAAAAATAAAAGAAACCAAACTAACTAGAGATGTGACGTGTGAACCAGGAATAATATATTTTCTGGGGAAATAAATTATAGTCATGTTACCTTAAGGTTGTCTCTTTTTTAATGATTTAATTTATACATACACACACGCGCACACACACACACACACACACACATAAAAACACACACATATATATGTGTGTGTATATATATATATATGTGTGTGTGTGTGTTTGTGTGTATAAATTAAATCATGAATGATATAAGGTGACAAAAATGCTGGGAGGGGTGATTGTAGAATGGTCTATCTTGGAAATGGGAGGTAGGGATAAGGTGGTTTTTAAACCATCTTTAATAATTTACGTAGGTTCAAGTGTTCAGAATCGGGAGTGCCAGTACTACACAATGGTTACAGAGGGTGAAGTTAAGAGAAAAGACTAGGTATAAGGGCGTGGCTGATGAAACGATAGAAAGAAGAACGGGAATCAAGACATCAGAAGATCGGAGAAACAGGGAAAATAGCTCGTCAGTTGCCATTAAAATATTTGTAGAAGAGACAGAGGTAAGCGACATCACGTCTGTGAGAAAGCGACTCATATTGCAGATCCGACTTTGGATATTGTTGAGAACCTTGAGATGAATAGCGGGACACCAGACCATATACGGCTACAGTATTCCATGCATAGACGAATGGAAGATTTGTAGATGTGTAGGATGGACTCAGACAAGAAAAACCTGGCACCATACAGAGAACCATTTTTCTTTGCAGTAGATGTAGCTATTGATTAAATGTAGTTGATTCACCTCAGGTCAGTGAAAAACGTAAGGCCAAGAAGGCGCACTGATGAATTCTCCTGAAGTCTAGCATCAACCATACTGATAGCGAGGAGGGAATTTTCTCTATGGTGGTTAAATAAGAGCAGTTCTTTTTAGAGGCATTAAAAGTTAAAAGCCATTTCCTGTCGCAATTAACCAGGGGTAATTTTTGAGAGCAACTGTCATGTTAGATTTAATATTGAGACATGAGTAAGTGGAAGTGTCGTCTGCACAGGTTTCTACTTGAGAACTGATGACATCAGGAAGATCATTGTTGAAGATAAGAAATAGGGTAGAACTAAAGATAGAGCCTTGGCGAACAGCAGCGTTCGTATGAAAGGAACTAGAAGAGAGCCAGTTCAGGACGACGTTCATTTTCTTATTTGATAGGAATGATTCGATTAAATTACTGTCCTGTAATACCGTAGCCCTGAAGACCAGCATACCAAACCCTGTCAAACGCCTTAAAGATATTTAGAAGCACAGCTCGAGATTCATCGTTATTATCAAGAGCTTGGTATAGATATTCAGTTATAGCCGCAAGCACGTCAGTAAACCTGGAAAAGCGGAAACCATATTGTTTGTCAGAGAAAAGCTTATAATTTTAGATGGTTAACCACTTCGGCATTGATTGAAGCCTCGAAGACTTTGCCGAAGAAAGCTAGGAGACTGATAGGGCAGTTAGATGGGGCAGAATGGTCTCCAGCGTTCTTAAAAACTGGGACGATAGAGGAAGGCTTCCAGCAGTCTGGAAAACAAGCATCGAAGAGACAGTCGTTATATAGTTTAGAGAGAAGAGGAGTCAGTTCAAGTGCACATTTCTTTAGAACTACTGCTGGAATCCGGTCTCCATCTCTTTATGAGAGTCCAATTTACAAATGATGCCCGAGACCATCGGCAGCGTTATGCACATATATAACTCAGTAGAGCCTCAGGAATAAGGTTTATATACTCCTGATAGATTGATGTCCGAGGAAAGCATTCATCCTTATGTGCTGTGGATGTCGGGATTCGAATTGATTAAACAAAGGAGGGATTACGGATTTGCTGTTGTCTAGCACAGTCTTGTAGAGCCGCAAATAATTTCTCTATCTCGATACAATCAAGTACACTACAGTCTTGAGACGAAGAGGAGACGCTAGAGAAAGAAGTGATAGATTACTGAATTAAAGAGAGATAGACGGCGAAACATACACGAATGGTCTGGAGTTCTTTCGCCAGCGTGTATTATACATGGGGAATTACGGTAATACATCAGAAGGAATATAATTGCACTGTTGTTGTTTCTCATTTCATATTTCGATTTCTTTATGTACCGTGTCCGTTCAGGACGTAGGCCATCATGGATCTCAACTTTCCTCTATCCCGTATAACTCTCAATAAGTTTTGTCCATTTGCTACTTCTCCCAGACTCTGTTCTGTCATCCCTTTGATAAAACCTGCTATGTATGTCACGCGTTGTTTTCCCTTGTCTATCTTTCCTTCTATTCACCCTGTGAGTATCAGATTCTCCAAGACCTCCTTTCTCATTGAGTGTCCCAGAAATTCCAACTACATCTTTCTGATGTTAAGTATAAGTTTCCTCTTTGTTTGCATCCTCTCCAAAATCTCATCGTTGCTCACACGCTCGGTCCATGATATCCTTAACATCCTTCTGTAGAACCATACCTTCGTTGCCTCGAGTCTCTTATTTTCTCATTACATGTCACAGAAATTTCATCTGTCTCTTTCTTATGTTAAGTATAAGCTTCATCCTTGTTTGCATCCTTTCCAAAACCTCATCGTTGCTCACACGCTCGGTCCATGATATCCTTAGCATCCTTCTGTAGAACCATAACTCCAACACCACGAGTTTCTTTTTTTTCATCTTTGAGGAGACTGTCCAACATTCGCTGTCGTAAAGGAGGACAGATGTCACCTAGCAGCTCCGTAATCATTGTGTCTCGTAAGACTCTGCCCAGTTTTTGGAATGTGTCTTTAGCCATCCTAATACTTCTTCGGATCTCAGCGTCGCACTTGCCGTCTTCTCTCAGAACACTTCCCAGATATTTAAATTTTCGCACCTGCTTGATTTTAGTGCCCCCAACCTGTAAATCGCATTTTGGGCTCATCTTCTAACTGATGAACATGCATTCTGTCTTCTTGTAGTTTCTGCTGAACTCATTCTCTCTCCGCATACAGGCCGTTTGCTGCCAGTGTAGGTTCGTGATTATTCTAGTATCTTACTCAAATATATCAATGTTGCTGAACAGTTCCAAGAGATTTTTGTGGTGTACTTGATCGAACGCCTTTGCGTAGTCTATAAAAGATAGGTACACGTTCTTCGGTATCTGTATCGCTCTTTCTGATAACATTCTGAGCATGAATATTGCATTCCTTGTTCCGATGTCTTTAACGAACCCGCACTCTTCTAGTTCTGATTCTACTGCACACTCTATTCATCAGAATACGGATGATGAGTTTTCTTATGTGGCTCATTGGGTTGATTGTTCGGTGGAGTTCACGTTCGTTTGCGCCTGGTTTCTTAGGCAGGGCTTTGAAAATAGATCTGCTGAGATCTTCCAGTATATCCCCAATGTTGTAGATTTCATTTATTCTTTCTGTGATCTTGTCTATGAGAAAATCATCTAAGGTTGTTAACATTCCTGATACGATTCTGTCTGGCCCTGCTGCCTCGTTTCTGTTCTACTTTGGTTTTTAGAATTTCAGGTCTGTCGGTA
Source organism: Acanthosepion pharaonis (assembly GCA_903632075.3). Lineage (NCBI taxonomy): Eukaryota > Metazoa > Mollusca > Cephalopoda > Sepiida > Sepiidae > Acanthosepion > Acanthosepion pharaonis. Next base: position 2,420,662 of record CAHIKZ030001313.1, read on the forward strand.
GTTCTGTGTATTGCTGGTTGTTCTCTTTTGTTGTGGAAGTGTTCCCCAAAATATTCGTTCCACTACCGAATAATTTTTCTTTCTCTAATATGAGAGTTCCGTCCTTTGATCATATGCACCTGCTGACGAGAATCTCCGCCGATTAGTTGTCTTATTTGTTTATGCATATCTCCTTTGTCGGTGGTACTCTCCGTGTGGTACTCAATCTCTCTCTTTCCGTACATTTTTGTTCAGTCACACTTACTTTGGTTGCCTGCATTTGGCCCTTATTTCATTATCTAGATTTCTGTATTCCGTTCCGTATCTTGGCAGGGTTTTCTGTCTCTTTTGCATCATGTCGAGAATCTCATCAATCCAATCCATTATTTCTTCTTCGTCCATTCTCCTAAGGGATGATATCGTTTGCTGATGTCCCTAAATTTCTCTTAATGCTTCCCAATTCGAGTTTCCATTTCGATTGTGTCCCTCGTATCTTTTAGTTTTTTGTATTGTGATTTGTGTGTTGTGTTAGTCTTCTTCAATTTCCGCAGTTTCACTCTTTTTTTTCCATATAACAGGGCGATGGTCGCTTCCGCAGTCGGCACTTGAATAGATTTTTTCAGTGAACAATTGCATTCCTGAATCTTTTGTTGATAGTTATGTAGTCAATTTGGTTTTTAGTTTCCCCTCCTGGGATCTTCCATCCATAATCATCTCGGATCTTCTTCGAACTATGTTTTGTCTATTACCTGGTCTTTGGCCGTACACCATTTGATCCATTTTTCTCCACATTCGTTGAGGGTTCCTAGTCCGAATGTTACAGCTATATTCTCCCCGTACTTTGGCGTTCAGATCTCTTGCGATTTGCAAAGAGCCTTGGCATTGCCTAGCATGAAGTAGAAAGATGCGATTTCCTCTTCATTACTTTGTGTTGTCGATGCATTCACGATTATGGTAGTTACGTTGAAAAGCTTTCATTTTAGCTCAACTATCTGAATTCTTTCGGACAGTTGGTAGTATCCCGGAACGTATTTCTTGTATTCTTGATCCAGTATCAATACTATTTCTTTACCGTTTTTCTCTCTGCCTGCATAAATGACACTGTGATTGTCACTGTCAAAATCTCCGTTGTTTGGCCATCTAGTTTCACATACATATAAGATGTTGATTTTTAGCCTTATCATCTCTTGTTTTACATCATCAAACTGACCGCAGTTGTTCAACGTCCGAACGTTCCATGTCTCGGGAGTTAGTTTATGTTTGATGTGAGCAGTTGCGAGATAGCGTCCGGTGACACCTGTCGCTCACGTCATTCCTTTCCGGTCAAGGGATAGGTTCCGATGAATTTTATTCCCTTTATGTCGTTTGTGCTAGTAGTCGCTTGATGTCGGCCAGGTGACACCTGTTGCACATGTCTGTGCTTACCGTCGAGCGAGGAGTTGATTCCCATTCTTAACCCCCTTCACGCCTTTAGATTTAAATTTGTGCGTTATTAGCCATGATATATCTTGGGATTAATAGTGGAGTGGTTTCCCGTTGCTTTCTTCACGGTGGTTTAGTTAGCTGGCCGTTGACTCATAGAGAGTTCTTCCGCAGTTTGTTGGGTCTTATTTTTTGTCCCACTTACTTGCAAAAACTTGGAGTGGGGTAGTCGGTTTAGTTGCCAAAATTTCGACAGTGGAATACTTAGCCAATATATATATATATATATATATATATATATATATATATATATATATATGAAGTAACCACCTCAATCTATTTGATCCACAAACCTTTACTTGCAATCATAGTAACGTGAAATGATTAAGTTTTAACTTCGTATATGTTCCATTGCCCAGTACTAAAAAAATACTATATTATCGAGTAAACATTTTAGTATCGCAATAGTTACAAAAAACCAAGTAAGCTAGACTACATACGATATATATGCATACATTTCGAAACTTTTACTTTACTCATTGACCTGACAGATTCGAAAATAAAAATAAAAATACATCTAAACAAAATCATGGCAAAAGCGATTCTCAATAGTTGCAATTGGAATTTCAATTTAATCTTGAAAACCGCGAATCAATGGTCATTTAATGAAAAGTGTGTCAGACTCTAAATACGTCTTCATTTCAGGGACCAGATGCACTGGGTTGGATCGTTTAGGGAAATGGGAAGAAAAATAAAGAAGAAGTCATTTTGAGAGGTGGGGAATTCAATGAGATGCTACAGGGATCAACCTTCATATAAAACCTTGAGAATGGTGACTTTGGGCTTCAAATAAGACAAAAGGGAAAAAAATCTTCATTTTCCTGTATCCAAATCCTAATTCCGCCTGAAATCACAAGATTTTAAAGATAATGTAAAAAATCAGAATAGCGCCCCTCCCCCCTTACGCCCATATATATTGAAACAGTAATTCTTGTTGGATCACTGTAGCGTAATATGCAGTTTCGTTAAGAGTTCGTATTGGGTGACCGCTTACGAATAGCAGAGGCAATAAGCTTGTGTGGCAAATGTATTGGATTGCATCTCGGAATATGAAATCGGATTACCGAGTTCGAATTGGGTGACCGCTTAGAAATAGCAGAGGCAATAAGCTGTGTGGCAAATGTATTGGATTGCATCTCGGAATATGAAATCGGATTACCGAGTTCGAATTGGGTGACCGCTTAGGAATAGCAGAGGCAATAAGCTGTGTGGCAAATGTATTGGATTGCATCTCGGAATATGAAATAGGATTACCGAGTTCGAATTCTAGTCAAGTTCGGTGCATTCCCTTGCGCACAAATCCCCTTGGCAAATATATGAATGCACTAACTTTACTCTTAACTATGGGTTAAATAGTCGAACTTGGGTTTCGAAAAATCATTGTTAAATATACAAGTCCTTTCCAACTCCTCCAACATGTTCTGAGCCAGCATGACAAAAATGGCTCATCAAACCTCATGACAACAACAAAATAATCTTTGGAGATAATGCGTGTGCGCAGTCAGCTGTAGGGTTAGTGAGTGTTTTTATAATGAGGATCATTTGTATTCTTTTATAATTGAATTTCTTTCTGAAAAGTTTATTTGGTAAGAAAGATTTGAGGAAATTTGAAGTCACTTTTAAACAGCCTTTGAATGTTTTGAAATGGTAAAATATGATTTGAAAACTTAATACTTATATTTTTAACGAGGGTTTAATTGAAAATTTATTATTAAGCTGCATGAATTTATGACTAGAATCAGAAAATTAAACTAAAATTTTGTTTTGTTTCGAATGTTTTTAAACACTTTTGATAAAATATTTGTAGACTTTAGGGTTGGGAAAAAGTTTCTGATAATTTAAAAAATATTTAATTTATTTAAATATCAAATTAATAATTTTAAATTATCTTTTCTTCTGGACAAATCTGAATCATTATTCTTACATAATTTTATTATAATAATTGAGTAATATAATGTTTAACAAAGACATTTCAAGATGTGTTTGCTATCACAATTAAAATAATCAATTAAATTTACCCATTTTAATCTTATAGTCTGTATGTGCGCGTAGGGTGGCTGTCTGTGTTATTCTGCATTTATACCAAAAATTATATTCATAGATTTTTACAATTTTGAAGAATTATATTTAGGAAGAAGTACTCGCTAAAATTATTAGAAATCGTGTTTTAATTATTAATTGTCCTAAAGCTACGAGGTGAAATCTTTCAAGATTACCATTAATTATATACACGCATATATATATATATATATATATATATATATATATATATATATATATATATATATGTGTGTGTGTGTGTGTGCATCATCGCTTGATGCTAATCGATGTTTCACACATACAGCAATCATCGGGCAGATATTCTTCGAGTAGAATCGAGCGGCGCAGTGCAACTATATATTTATTCATATTGTACTTATCTTATTTTGCATCAAGCATTTCTCTTATAAAAATCACGACTGACAGTACGCTTTTTATATCTATCTATCTATCTATCTATCTATCTATCTATCTATCTATCTATCTATCTGTCTATTTCAGGCTGTTGAACTCATTGTCCATAAGCAAACATAACAGATACACACACCCACTGAACACACAACACATTATATATATGTGTGTGAATACGAGTATGTCTCTGTGTGTGTATAAAATATAGTTTTAAGTTATCCTATATTTATGAGTCAAAGTGCTCAATCTCAGGGCATTAAAATATCATGGACATTAAAATCAACACCCAGGAGCGACTGTTTGTTTCATGTTTGAGTGCAATCGTCAGAAAAAAAAACTTCACCAGGTCCCACAATTATTTCTTCTCGATTACCCCTAGAAAGATTCGATACAAAACCATTACTGACCACCAAAATAACACTGAACACAATACAATAGATAACTCACAATGCATCACAATGTATCACTGACTTGTATATATAAATAGTTGGGAAAAAACACAACGTATATGGCCTGATGATTGCGTTCAAGTAGGAAACACTGTCGCCTCTGGGTGTTGAATTCAATGTCCACTTCATATATATATATATATATATATATATATATATATATATATATATGTATGTATGTATATATATATATGTATATATATATATATATATATATATATATATATATATATACATATATATTAAATAAAAAATATATACTTTAGGTTCCATGTAATAAATTATTTCACCACAGCCCCTTTTAAGGACTGCGGATCAAATTATTTTACTTCCACTTTAGTTTTTTATTTAAATTATTTCCTCTGATTTACATTGACCTCTCGGGATTTTATCCTCCTGGGTTTACCCATACGGATTACCTAGGTTTTTTAATAAACTAACTAACTAACTAACTAAGTAACTAATATATATATATATATATATATATATATATATATATATATATATATATATATATATAAGGTGACTCAAGGAAGGCGCCTAACCTGAAACAGTCTGTTGCCTCTGAGTGTTGATTCCAATGTTCACTTATGTATATATACACACACACACACACATATATATATATATATATATATATATATATATATATATATATATATATATATATATATATTGCTTTTGTAAGTGCAGTACTTAGTGAAAAGCGCTCAATATCAGTGATAGTGCTAACATATTCTGTTTTATGGATATGATTTCGTTACCCTGGCTTTCTGGCTTTTGTGATCATCAGACAAAATGGAACAAGTACGAAAGGAAATTCCCCCCCAGCAACAAACATAACAAAGCATAAATAGATCCAACTTTTAAAAAAAATAAACCAGTTTCCTTGATGATCATAAAAAGTGTTAAATCCAGAGTCATAAACCCATATCCATACAACACACACACACACACACACACACACACACACACACACACACACACACACACACATATATATATATATATATATATATATATATATATATATATATATTAGTTTGTAATAAAGTGACTCCACGAGACAAAGATATAGATCTGCAGACTTATGTTGCAAAAATTCTTTGCATAATGGAACCCCGAGTAAAGTCTTCCCTAGAAGTTTGTGTTAATTGATGGCGCTATTTGGACAAATAGAGATTGAAAATTAATAAACATTGTTTTGTGCAAGAAAGGACAAAAAGTTTCACAGTGGAATGCTCACTGAAGTTTAAATGATAAGTACTAATATATTGTCCAGTAAAAAAAAAATGAAACTAATTATATACTATACTAAATTTAACACAACAATGGTAATCATACGCAATAACTAGTGATTTGGAAAAGAGCAACATCAGATTAAATGTCCTTTGGGACAAAAAAGTACATGTATTGGTTTGACCACCACCACATTATCAAGAAGTTTTGCACTCTATTTGTCAGATACACGTTCTATTGCACAACATTTAAAAATACATTCCTGTCCACCTTCACAAGACAAGAATTACTTGTTGATAGAACCAATATACTACACCATAAAAATAAACAAAACAATTGAAATTGAAATATGTGTACCCACTGAAAACATCGTTTCTAGAAATAATAATAATAATAATAATAATAATAATATATATATATATATATATATATATATATATATATATATATATATATATTGAAAGAACCAATATTGTATACCAGTTTAAATGTTCTTTGGGAGATTGTATCTCTGACAAAAATAGTAAGTATATATATTGGTTTGACGACCAAAACATTATCAAGACGTCTAACACTCCATTTGTAGTATACAAGTTCTACTGCACAACATTTAAAAACACATTCCTGTTCAACTTCGCACTTCAGGAAAATAATTGTTGGCAACACTAATATAGTACATCTGAGTTTTTTCTACCCAGATAATTGGTATTTCAATATATTATTGCTCCTAAATTCAATTAAAATGATTGCAATGAAACAATGTCGAGTAATCTTACTGTATGAGTACAAACTGGGAGAAAGAACGATTTTTTTGCATCGAATCATTCGATGATAAATGGATACTCGTTGACAACAGTAAGATAGTAGGCCATTGGTTAGATGCAAGTGAATTACTACAGCAATATCTAAAACCTCTACTTTACGATAAAAAGTTTATGGTTAGTGTATGGTGGTCTTTCAAATGGGTTATTTATTATTTATTCTTACGTCAAAGGAAAACAATAACAGACACATTGTATTGAAATTGAGTGTACAAACGAAGGGTACATATCATTCGCAGACAGTACTGTTTCGCTATATCACAGCTCGTCTCTGCGTCTCGCCATCCGAATGTATTGTCAGGATTGAAACCCAACCGATTGGCTGTCAGTCTTAGTTTCTACCGCTGATCTTTCTTCATTCGGTAGAAATAAGCAGCTAAATCTAGAATATTGTTTTTACAAATGTAAACAAATGCCAAACAGCCGGAGTGCTCAATTCATTTTATATATACGAGGGAGGATCATTTCGTCTTCACTCTTTATGATATACAGTGTTTTTTGTTATTTACTGGATTTTTTTTTATATTAGATAATTTTTGTAAGTATCAAGCAATAATCACTACGCTAATTGTTGATTTTTAATTATGAGGTACAAGTTAGAAACTTTGATACATTTTCTTTTCTGACTCTTATAAATGGCCTACGTAAATGACCCTCTAATACATCCTTTATGTGTTTATAATTAGTTAACATCCCAAATCTTTTTTTTCTTTTCAGGTTGAATGTTCCGACCAATACAACATTTTAAACTCTACCCGCCATACACGTCTTGTCACAGCTGATTGGTAACACAACGCAGTCCGGGCGTGAGAAGAACTTGGAGACTCGATATGCAATAAAGTTTTTGTGTCCTACTCAGCAAAATCACTGCAAAGCATATGAAATGGTCAAAACTGCTTAGGGATCAACTTTCGTGAATCGGCGATTGTTTACGGCTGACACAAGATGTTCCAGAAAGGAGCAGGCGAGGAACCACAAGAGGTGTGACAGGGAGGGGGACATCAGGACTCCTAAGTTGGTTGACAAAATTCGCAAATTTCTGGACAAGACCGTCGTGCATCGTTTCTGACAATTGATAAACATTTTGAATTATCTGAGGGTATTCTACAAAATTTCCTGAATGACGATGTGAACATGCGTAAAGTTTGTGCAATGTTTGTTCCCAGGTTGCTTAATGAAGTTCAAAAGCACGTTGATGACAAGACGGAGATTGTCGAAGTGATAGCTTCGATTCCAAGTATGTCTTTGTGTCTCTGGTAACTTGTCCTGCGTATACAGCTAAAAAAACAGTAGAAACATTCTGACTCCCTAACACTTAAAAAGGACAGGCAACGCAGGCTCACTAAAAATTTCATAGTAATCCTATTCTTCGATAGCATGGCCATCATCTACATCCACAACCGACAGTCAACAAAGACGACTATGTAGAAATTGTAGGATGCTATTTGAGGGAGACTAGAATCTTGGGTTTATCTGAGATAAATAAATGTCTCTGATAAATGAATCGTATTTAGAGAGTGCCACAAATTGTTGTTGATTTTACTCTACAAATCTTACATTTACTAGTTTTATGCCTCTTGAGTTTACTCCATGTCACCATTAGCAAATGGTAGCGTGAACAGACTGTTTCTGAAAATTGCAGTCGCTCTCTCACAGACGTGCAGTCTCTGCCTTTTTTTACAAATACATTCACGCTCCAATGAGCTGCTTTCGCTGCTGTCCAGATTTCATGAATTTAAGCGTTCAACTAGGCTGGCATCTCGATCTCACCCTTTCACTGTTGAGACTGTTAAATGTAGCCGTCTCTTCTACTCCAATAGCTTCATGTCTCGCACTACTCGCCTGTGGAAATCCATCCCCTTTTCTTGTTTCCCTGATAGCTATAATCTCCAACTATTCAAATGTAATGACAATCGACGTCTCCAGATGCCTTGATCTATCCCCTATCTTTCTCTTCATCCTTTCCTCTATCACTCCTATCTTCTCTCGCTCCAAATCCTATGTAACCCCTTGCATGCTAGTGGCTTCTCGCCTTGCTTGGAGTGAAACGCTTAAAAATATTGATGCCCAACAAACAGCTAACATAATCTTCGGCTGCTTCAATTTCGCTTTTGGAAAATGTTTGGCCATTTGGTAAGATAAACTGATAAATGATCCATTTCTTATCTCAAGACACTATTCGATTAAGGAATTAATAATTCCTATTTCACAGGATGCATCCTCGAATACATTTTAAAGCGTCGAACATTTTGAGTTTCACTGAATTTCAATCCCTCTCTAGCGTTTTTGCACCTTGCCAATTCCCTTGAAATTGACCAAAATATTTGAAATGCTGCCACACATTATCCAAGACATTTCTTTGACATTGACGTGGGTTTTATTCGTCTAGTGTTTTTCAGATGATGATTGTCAATTGCAGATCCATGTCATCTGCCACCTTGATCTTCAAGACCCGTATACCAACTGAATGCCTTCAGGAACCAATGCTCTACTAGCCAATCACACTATGTAAATTTGAGAAGAATAATTTGAGAAGAATTATGACAGCTTTTAAAAGCATTTATTCCTTCGTGTTTAAGTTGAGGGTGTATAATGTTTAATAATAAATTCTTAAGGAGTTTGGTATATTAACAACGAGGACACTTTAATCATTAGGAATGAGTAATTTATTTTGTGAAACTATTATAATAATATATTAGAATACAATAAGAATAAAATTAAAAGTAAAATAGGACATAATTTTCTGAACAACATAACATTCACTTCTCGTGAACTCTTCGAATGTAACAAAACATTAGCGTAGATACAAACATTTGTACACTTGATTTTATATATCTATAGTAACACACGCACAAATATACGTATATATATATATATATATATATATATATATATATATATATATATATATATATATATATAAATTAATATAAATTTAAATAGAAACAAGTTGTTGGTGAGTTTTCCCCAATTTTGCTTTGGCTGTACCATAACATATTCTATAATTATAATAAATCAATGAAATATTAAACATAGAGACCTTGACGTCTGAATGTAATAAACCATGTTTAAATGAATTCGTCTTACCTCAATGTAATTACATGCGTATTTATTTATATTTGAATATAAAGAAAGCAACATACTGTGAAGTGTTAATCAAAGTAAATAAATTTATTGTACCTCACAGCATAAACATGCATTCGACAGGATCGTAAAACAGAATTTAATGGAATTTTATTTCGAGTCTCTGTTTTCACTCACATAATACTTATGCTTAGCTGCGCCATTAATATATTTCCATTGTGTAGTTCGTAAATTATTACATATATTGGTTAGCCCAAAAGTGCCTTCTATTTAAGTCAGTAAATGTCTTACTTAATAAGTGGACGAAGATTTTAGCCAACCTAACATTACTATCTAACTAGCTAGCTAGGTAACTGCAGAGTGTCATCGTTAAATTAAGATAATGCCTTTAATTGTGTGAAGAATGCGTTAGTTGGCTTTAAGTAAATGAATGGCAGTGGATCAGCATATTTGTTACAACATGGTCAACGTTCAGAGAAATATTTTTTACGCACATATCTATCTATCTATCTATCTATCTATCTATCTATCTATCTATCTATCTCAGTCTATTTAGATCCAAATCTACCCCAATAATTTGTCAGCATATCTATCTATCTATCTATCTATCTATCTATCTATCTATCTATCTATCTATCTCATTCTGTTCGTATCTATCTATCTATCTATCTCATTCTGTTCGTATCTATCTATCTATCTATCTATCTATCTATCTATCTATCTATCTCATTCTGTTCGTATCTATCTATCTATCTATCTCATTCTGTTCGTATCTATCTATCTATCTATCTATCTATCTATCTATCTATCTATCTATCTTTGTACATCTATGCGTGTACATTTTTATATGCGTTTATAATATATTTGGTATTAATTTATTTTATTTGTTAAAATTTATTTATATTAAAAATTGTACGTTAATATTTATTTATATTTAAACTTTATAAATTATAGGACCATTATTAATATGTGTCTATAGGACAATTATTATATTAATGATTCCATTGGGAATGTCTGTATGTTCGAACAGGTATGTTTACGAAACGATCAGTTCTTATAGTTTTGTTTTTCTTGCTTTCACTCTTCGGTGAACAAAACGAAAAAACCCGATCGGTCAACACCTCCGCTCTGTTGCAAATAGGACACTAAGGTTGTAAGGGAGCAGAATCGTCTGTTGAAAACGCAGATTGCTCTAATCATTTGAGGCAGTGAGAGACTCAAGGAATAAACAAACAATTCAATTTTCATTTAAAATGCTATCTCATTGCACTCGTGCCAAGAATGGAGAGCGGCACCACAGAAGAAAAATTCAGTAGGTGAAGTGGACCTGCATAAACGTGGCAAATCAAAAGACGAATATCACAGTAAATATAGAAAACAAATTAGAAAAAACTACTGAAACCAAGACTTTCAGATAATATTGTACGCTAACAGGTAATTCAATTTTTGTTCAATAAAAAGAATAATGTAAAACTATTTTAAATGGATACATATAGCTATGTTAAAAGGAGACAACTATATAATAAACAGTATTAACTACATCTACCGGCTTGAATGTCCGAGAAATTTCAAAGAAAAATGTGTGTCCTCTAATAGGAATCGAACCTGTATCCTACACGTAACCGCCTTAGAGCCTGACGTGCTATACAATTTAGCTACAATGGAAACGTCTGGCTAGCGAGTTAAATGTTGTTAATACTGTTTATTATAAACAGACCATTTACTTAAATATTTGTATCTATAAAAATAACGTATAAACAAAAAAAATATATTAAAATAATGTTTAGACTTAGTTCATTTCATTATATATATATATATATATATATATATATATATATATATATATATATATATATATATATATATATATAATTGTGTATTTGGACAGCAATCCGTCTTTTATAAAATTTTAATTAAAACAGACTGACAAGATGCGACGGTTAATTTTTTCAATGTTAAGTGTTTTAGTATCGGATTTTTGTTTTGGATTTCAATATTTAAAAGTTGGATTTTATTTTTTAACTGTTACTGTAGTTTTATATTCGTTGTTGTTCCTGCTTTGTTTAATAAATGTGTATTTGGGAAGCAATCCAACAGATATGCATGCTGAGGTTAAAGTCGCACACCGTAGGAATAAGTTAGTAAACTGTAATTACACATTTAATTGTTATATGTTCTGTTCAGAATAACGTCTCCCTTTTTCAAAACATTTAAAATCTGCGCCTGTATGATTCATTAATTTTTCTGAGTATTCATTAATTTTCCTCTGTCATATTACGGCATTCTTATCTAATTCTTTATTTAAATACTTAAATATTTTTGGGGCGCGTCCGTATTCAAATGACCACACAGAAAAATAAATCCACGCTGGGTGTTCTGGTGACCTAGGTGGTCTATCAATAGGAGCTATCAAAACTAGTTTGACATTTAAAACATGATTAATTAATTAACGCCTATTATACGCTACTTCTTCCTATATATATATATATATATATATATATATATATATATATATATATATATATATATATATATATATGTGTGTGTGTGTGTGTGTGTATGTGTATATATATATATATATATAAAAGAAATATGTTGTAGTGGTTCCAACGAGAGAAAAGTATGTATATTAAAAGAAGAGAAGAGAGGTGCCGCAAACGTTTTTGGTTGTAATGTGGATTTATTTAGAAAAAGTATTATGCTTTGTTTTTACATAATATATATATATATATATATATATATATATATATATATATTTATTTATTAAAATATTATATCAGTTGATTTCGTTAATTTGCTTTTATTTATTTATTTATCAAACCACCCTTCAAAAATTAAATCTGGAATTATTATAGGTTTCTATTAAAATTAAGAATTTCAATATTTATTTAAAGAAGAAACATACATAAAACACATTCAAAAACCTATTTTTCATCCACAATGCAAGAAGAAAGGCATACAAAATATACAAACGAAACAAAACTAATCCAATCCGCAATAGTAAATTTATCAATTAACCTATCCCATCTAAATAATCTTGAAATAGTCAACGCTTTATTCAATAAAAATCGAGCATTTAAAAACAATATATTGGAGAAACGGGATATAAAAAAGACCCTACAAAATTTTGCAAAAAATAAATAAAAACCAAATTTTGATTTTGTTTATTTCCAAATATAATTTTACGCCCGAAGAACCTTTCTTAACAAAAATTAATGCTCTTACAAAACAAAAGCACAACAGATTCATAAATCGAAAAGAAAATGGTTGAATACATCAACACAGATATAATGACAATATTCTACACACGTGACAATCTCTGACGTTAAAGAGTTTAAAACTATGAAAATAGAAGGTACATTCTGTATTTGTTTTTATAGTTACGTTGTTATTTATATATATATATATATATATATATATATATATATATATATATATATAAAACAATCTACAAAACTCCATAAAGAAAATACTGGTTGATTACATGATAATTTTTCATAAAAGACTTAACTAAACATTTCGCTGTGAGAGAAGCACTCTACATAAAATATCTGGCAGCTAATATTAATCAGTGCCCTCAGTATCATCAGTAAAAGCTCACTCACCTCGAAGACCATAACATTAGATATCTTGATATTTAGAAGGCCTTGATATCTCTCTCGTTATGGAATCACTAGAAGCGTTTTCTGCAACCTATAATCCTACCGTCAGGTAAGTCCCTGATGGTATTTATAAAATGGCCGTCCTCTGGCGCCCTGTCGGTCAACGTAGGCGTCCCCGGGGGTGACTATTCGGGCCTACCTACTTTTTGATTTACTTGAATGATCTACCTAAGAATATATTCAAATCATTTGTCAAACATCAATGCCAATGATACGACTATATACGCCCGCACCTTTAAAACTAAGGATGGTCAGAGATTGGTAATTGATCTTCCGATCTAACACAGTGGGATAAAACCTGCCTGGTTACATTCAATGTCTCGAAAATCAATCTAGTTACATTTGATCATCGCCGATCGGACCCCGAACTAACGTCAATCACCATGAAGGGGTGTCTCCTCGAAGAGGTACCGTGCCTAAAGACTATTTGGCCACACATACGATCCATTGCTAAAGATGCCGGTAAAATGGTCAGCTCCTTCTACCTCTCTAGTAAGTACCTGAATCCTCATGCTATCAAGACCCAGATAAGGCCAAAAATGGAGAACTCTTGTCATATTTAAGCGAAAGCTTCCCAGAATTTACTCTCCAGTTCAGAGACGCATTATTCATTATTTACTTTATTCTGACTATTATCCTCATCTTCATTGCCATATTTACAACGTTTCGGCCGTTGTACGCTCCGGCCTTCTTCAGATTATTAGAATTTCGAATCGAATCCTTTATTTCATCCACCGGGTAGATTGTTCTAGTTCCACGTGTCATGCCTCTTTCAGATATCTTAGTCATTTCCCTTTAAGTCAACTCTCCAGCACATAGTACTAGAACAATCTATAAAGTTTTCTGTTCGAAATTCCAATCACTTCAAGAAGGCAGGAGTGTACAACGGTCGAAACGTTGAGAATATGTTAATGAGGAACAGGATAACAGTCCGAATAATATAAATAATGTATATAACCATAATATCTCATCTAAGAGATATAGACGGGATTATTCCCCACCTTCCAAACTCTCACTCAAAGGCCGGATGTGGTAAGTCTCTCACTACTCTATCGTTATTTCCATGGAAAGTACTCGAACGAACGACATTCCTTTGTCCTACCAATTCAAACTTTCAGGGCAAAGATATGCCATACCACTTACATAGTAGAAAACCACCCTTTCATATTCCATCAGTGAGAACTAAGTTCCACTCCAGCAGCTACTTCCCGGGAACTACTGCTCTGTGGAACCAACTCCCAAGAGGATATTTCTCCAATCACTACAATATTAATCTATTCAAGTTTAGGACTAGCGGTTATCTTACTCGCCTTTTCGCACAAATTGCTAGTTAACGTAAAGCTCTACTTTGAGTGACCCGGGGCCATATACAGTAATAAAACTTATATATATATATATATATATATAAAATATATATATATATATATATATATATATATATATATATATATACCGACTCTCCCGTCGAGATTCGACGTATGAGGGTCAAGCAGATCAGTTTCCAGGAAACGGACAGCCCGACACCGGCACATGAGATTTGATTATAGTGGTTAAGGCCTCGTGCAGGACCATCCACATTTGTTGAAGGGACGAATACAGAGACCTGGTGCACCGAATGCCACAAGGTCCCCAAACGACCCTCCGCAACTCCAACAAATTCTGGAGTTCTTTTCTTATCACAACAATCATAGTGAGTTTTCTGCTCTGCTGTACTTTCGTAATCACCATTAGACTCATCTAACTCTTTCTGAATCTTCTGCACTGTCCTTAGATTGACGCCCAAACACTCTGAAGTGTTCGTAATGGAGCTTTTGGCATAAATACCAAACAGTACAGCATGGCTTTTCCAAATTTCTGGCGGACTCAATTGCATCATTGTGCTCTTTTTCTCACAGACGATGCCCAACTGACCCAAATATATTGTGCAGTCGACAAAATCAAAACATGCGCGAAATTAAAATATAAAATCGCGCCAATTTACCCATTGCATCCTGTATATGACAACAATGCAGAATTAAATGAAAATGTAAGGTAATTTTCAGAAACTAAATAATA
This sequence comes from Acanthosepion pharaonis, assembly GCA_903632075.3. Lineage (NCBI taxonomy): Eukaryota > Metazoa > Mollusca > Cephalopoda > Sepiida > Sepiidae > Acanthosepion > Acanthosepion pharaonis. The sequence goes on from CAHIKZ030001313.1 coordinate 2,435,884, forward strand.
TTTTAAAATTAAACTTTCTTTCCTTGAACCATCATAGGTATATATATATATATATATATATATATATATATATATATATATATATATATATATATATAAAATATGTTTGTTTAGATAGTCTTTTGTTGAGGATTTTTTCTATATTTCAAACAATTTTCCTGGTGACCAGTACATAATTCTATTATTGTTTTTTTTTTTAATTTTACAATGAAATATATTTAATAGAATTGGTATTAAGCAATACCAATTTTTCTTCTGCACCACAAACCAGGTGCACCAGCGGTATATTTTATAACTGTGACGTTTTTCAACTTCCAAAGCGTTTCTTGTGCAAACGTCAATGGTTAATGTGTGATACATTTCTTTTCTTACTTTCTCCTTGTACACAAATGGATCAGTTAGTAAACTATCGCTTTCTATTTTTTATTTCTTTTTTCTTCTCATCTTTTTGTAGGAATAATCTTACAAGTTTCTGACTCAAGGATTTCCTCGTGTTTATGTTTTATACCGCACCTTTTCAGAGAAATTTCCTTCTATTGTTTCATTTTACTACTACTAAAACTATCACTATTATTATTATTATTATTATTTTTATTATTATTATTATTTTATTTCCTTTGATTTCTGGTGTGTGCACATTTCGTTTCGGGTCCCGCCTAAAGACCTAAGGTTAGAAATGACATCTTGACATTTTCCTCTGACCAATTAAAAGCAAACAAACAATGCAAACAAAAACACAGACATATTTTACATAGATAAAGCACTTCGTAAATTGTGGTCTTTAATCGCCAGAACATTTTTTGTATTATGTCTACTGGAATCTTTTCCAACCAATTCGAAGGCTCCAACTGCAACAGAAATTGTTGATGTTCCCATGTACCACATTTTTGAGATTCCGATTTCAAGTTCTTTGTATTTTGATAGGTTTTTGAAGATCTTCAAAGATACATTGCAGTCTGCAGGGACAGCCATATCAATAAGGAGACACTTTCTTTTTGTTTTTGGTCTCTAATAACAATGTCTGTGCTGTTAGCTTTCATCATTCTATCTGCCTGTATTGTGTAATCGTCATTATTATTATTATTATTATTATTATTATTATTATTATTATTATTATTATTATATTTCCTTTGATTTCTGGTATCTACTCAGTTTTTCCGGGTTCCGACCAGAGACCTAAGGTCAGAAATGTCATCATGATATTTTCCACTGAGCAATTTAAAAAAAAATCTATTCTATTAGTGTATATTTTTATATTTCTGTTTCTTACCATATAAAAACACAGCGGTAAATGTTAAAGCAATCATTATTCGCACAGTGACGTTAAAATATAGGAAATAAAGGTATTGTTTGGCACCAGATTTACTATGCAGTTTTCTGTAATTAATTCTATATAGGACGAATACATATAAAAAGTAATAGTAGTTCATTTGAGAAAATCCATGAGTTAATTACAGAGTGGCATACTTTATCTTAATTAAAAGATAACAAGAATAATTAAAGAAGAATCCTTGGCTTATCTGCATATATCATCGTCAACCAGTTCGGAAAACAAGCGATGATACTTTAAGAATAATTAACAAGAATAATTAGCTTAGTGAAAATTAGTAAATGCTAATGCTAATGATATAGATTGTATAAATAGTAAGTGAAAGGTGGCTTTTAAGTGACAAAAATAACAATGAGATGCAAATTGATATGTATCATGGTTAACTAATTGAATTCAACTGCGGTGATATGGCTAAAATGAAAGAAGACAGAACCAGAGATTGGGTTCCACAACCAGTTCTTGCGGTTGCGTTTTCGTCAACTTTACTTAATATAAATCAAAGCTGGCAATCTTTTATCAACATCGGCAAAGATAATTGCTACCAAAAGTTTCACCTGCCTGGAAAGCTTTCCATATAATCAAGTTACCATGAATGGTTGATTTGTAAATGGAATAAAGTAGGTAAACAATATTTATTCAATTAATTGAACCACTGTTTCCTTGGACAGAACAAATGTATTGACTATTTTGTTTGTAATGGTTTGCTATCACCAAATATGTCATTATCTAGGACCGTGTTCAATTTCAGGACCAAGTAGCGAGCAATCCAGTGGCGCGAAACAGATTTCAGTCTTACGTTTCAAAAGATAAAGGAGGAGAAGAGAAAAACAAGAGAATTCTTCTGAATGCCAAAAAAGGAGAGCACAGAAACCACGTGTCTTTGTTTACTCTTACTGATAAAGACATTTTACTGTCTGCTGAATAAATAAATGAACCAAAGAAAGTCGGTTTAGAAAGAAATGCATTTCCTTATACTGTTATCTTTATCGTGTTCACATCGTCGACAATGAAACGAAAATCTAACACAATTAAGATCAGATATCTACTTCTATATCCATACATATCAACATACTTTATCTCTCTCTCTCTCTCTCTCTCTCTCTCTATATATATATATATATATATATATATATATATATATATATGGAGAGATAAGAGTGAGAGAAAGCATTGATACAAAGAAAATATTTGGTATAATGTTAGGAAAATGTTCAAAACAATTCAAAAGTCGACTCATGTCTTTTGAGAGTTTGATTCGTCAACTTTATTTCCAAACTTTAAGTTTGTAAATTCAGAAAATAGGAAAATGGCTTTCTCACCAATTTATGGAATTCTTCATCCGACAGAAATCAAACATTTTTATTTAGATTCTTCATTCACAGAGAAGAATATCATTATTAGATCATCACTCGCAGTCACTGGCGGAAAAGAAAAATGAGTTTTTAAGATATTGCAAAGTGTTGAAAATAGTTACTTGATCGAGGACAATGTATAAGTCCGTGTTTATTGGGATTAAAAAAAATATTTGTTTATTAGGAATTTTTAAAAGTTGACATTTATTTCTTAAATCTAAAGAGAGCAAATGGCGCTATTGAATGGCTCACACCTAACTTGGCCGGCAATTTCGCTACCTAACAACACGTATCCTTAAGTTGTAATTACGGCACACAGGAAAAGATTTTAAAACTAGCAATAAATGATTACTTCCCGAAATTATATGCAATCATTTGCATCGCGCCCATGTTTACCTTGTCTTCTCAGTAAAATCAACAAATCCGGATAATTAGTTTATCATGGAATACACTATTAACTGTTAATGTTGATTAGAAGACTTTTATTTTTCTTCTATTTCTTCTTCTTCTTTTATTTCTTCTTCTATTTCTTCTTCTAATCTTCTATTTCTTCATCTTCTTCTGTTTCTTCATCTGTTCCTTCATCTTCTATTTCTTTATCTTCTTTTTCTTCTATTTCTTCATTTTCTTCTTCTTCATCTTCTATTTCTTCTTATTATTATTATTCTGAATGTTGATGTTTCTGTCGATATTTATTCATTGCATCTGTTATCTATAAATACACATAATCGGAGAATATAGCCAGCTCGAAAGTAAGTTCATAAAGTTCTGAGTAATAAATTAAATTTGACCCGTATAATTTGATTAAAATTTCAACCATTCTCATGAATTTTCTTGCCATTAAATTTGAATATTAATAAAAGAGAAAAAAAAAACTGAGTAACGAATATTCCAATAAAAATTCTATTATTTACGTATCTGTTACGAAACCGATACTTGCTGATATAGATTTATAGAATGCCAACGAGAGGTGCGCATTCTTTAAATAATTCCAATCTTGTTCTATTATTAAGATGTCTTCCCATAGCCCATAGCACATAGAGGTTCAATTCCTGTCATGAGGCACAATTTGTAATTAGTATGACATCGCAATCTAAGCCACTTGATACTAAATTCACTGTTTAAAAAACAAAAATAACAACTAAAATAACATTTTTAGTAATAGCAAACAAACATATACAGATTTCAGATTAAATAAATAATTAACATTTACTACAATGAATAGATTCTGTTTCGGCCTTCTTGAAATTAAGTTTAGATACACATAAATTAAATCCATAATGTTTCTAGAAAAAAAAAAGAAATCAGAAACATTTTCTTTAAAATTCTTTTCTCGTACTGCTAGAATTAATGTTCCTGATAAGATTACTGAATCGAAAATTGAAAATATGAAACATTAATCAGGTAATATATTTACAAGGTGGGCAACACTACATGTGGAGATTCAGTTCCAGTTCTTAAAAAATTTTCAGACCGGGTGCCTTTAGCCTTTGTTTGGGGTCTATATATATATAGACCACTGTAGATTATGGGAAGAAACATTTTCATTGTTAATGTTTTAGATCAATTCCACTCCTGAAATTGATTTTCTGTATTTAAATTACCAAAGCATTTTATTTGAATTTTATTTACTTAATATTTCATTTCATTCATTTATTCATTGTATATTTTCTTCAGCAAAGACATTTATCAGACTTAAGTTATAGATTAGAAGCTTTTTAATGTGTGAGTCGTGAAACGATTGTAGGTAACGTAGAAAGAATTCTATCTTTCACTGTTTAGGTCTACAAACTCTCTAATCAGATACTAAGCACTTTACATCCGTAAATATATACAATTGTCAATGATCACGTATATATATATATATATATATATATATATATATATATATATATATATATATTATATGTTATTGACAATTATATATATATATATATAGAGAGAGAGAGAGAAGAGAAGAGAAAAACGAGAGAGAGAGAGAGAGCTATAGAGAGAGTGAGATTCCGTAGTCCTACAGAAAGTGAAATAAAATGGAACATAATGTACTAAATTTTCAAAAAGGGAAAATCTTGGTTGTCTTGATGTTAAATATTTGTATCGGATTCTTGGGGTCGAAATATCCAAGTGCTGCCCATATTTACTAGCAGTTCCAGGTTAAAGCAGAGAATGTTCACATTCTGTGTTGTCCACCTTTCACAATATTTCATTTTCCATAGTTAGATTAATACGTTGAATTACTGATTGAGATATAGATATATATACATATCTATTTATATATCTAGCAAGAGAGATGATAGAGAAAGAGAGAGATGCGGAGACAGATTAAAAAAATACAGAGAGAAATATAAACAATAAATGTATAATTGGTAAGAAAAATAGGTAAATCTCTAATTTGGTTATTGGATATATTTATCTTCATTTTTAGTTGATGGAGTGATTTCTCTTTCTCCTCAGCACAAAGAAAATCTATCCTGGAATGAACAGCCTGCCTCGAGTTCCTATGACAATAGTAGTTATGTAGAACATTCAGTCGTCCACGTTTTTTTTTATTATAGAAATACGAACGTCTAAATTCCAAACAATATAAAAATAAATAAAATACAGATAGGCCTGTTATATAAATAATTTGTATTTAGAAACACATGTACATGAAAACACGAAAGTTAAAAAGAGTAAAATATTCTTTAGTTGTGTTCATGCCTTTAGATAGGTGGTCCATGGAAATACCTATGTTTTAGAAAAGGCCTTTTAGTAGACAGTCCACAATCAATGCTGTGGTAAAAAAAAACACTTTGATCGTCAGCGAAGATTCACTGACCTTCCCTATTATTGCTGTTAGAGATGATTCGTCAGAAGTCGCCGACACATGTTATTTTCAGCACACGTTGGTGGGGAAGCAAAAACTATGTAATGATCATTTCTCTTGTGTTTTAACGATTTCCAAACAGTAAACTTTCTGCTTCTGAACTGAGCGTTTTTATAATAATGTTTCCCAAAAATAGGCTCCAGAAAATTCGAGTTCGATTTTTCTTTGATTGGTGAAATCTTTCATATGGTGAATTTCTAAGCAATAGAAATTTTGATTTAAACAGGGTATGTTGCATTGTGGAATATTCTTGGGATGATTATGAATATTATCTGTTATTGGAAATGAAATGAAGTTTGGACGCGTTTTAATATCATGTGTAAGTGGCTATGTGATTGTATTGTAAATAGGGTTATTTCATATAGTTATGCCGACCTGAAAAATGCATTTTCTCGCATTTATATCCTAATCGGTACGCTTATTTTTTTTTTATCATTTTAAAATATATCTCTATTGGCAACTGAAATTACAAAGCGACTTATATTTGTTATGAGGCAAAAGAATGGATGAAAAACCTTATAAATCATCGTTTGCATTATTATGTTGACTAGAAGAAGATCTTGTATTTGGAACTATTCTAAAAAACCGTCAACACGTTTCGCTATTTTCCATTCGTGGATTGCAAAGCATTGCGACGGAAAAATGGTAACCGACAAGGTAGCGAGTATTTGGAAGTTGGTTCTTCCACTTCGCATTCATTTTTATCTAATTTGGTGTCGTGGCCAAGAGTCGATTATGCGCTAATGCAAAGAAAATTATCAACTGAGACCACATTTTTCACTGGGGGAAAAGAGCAATAATTCAGGACGGGAAGAAGGCAGATTAGATTTGAAAAAGATAAAGAAAATATCTGACAGTTTGAAATGAGATAAGAAAACTTACTAAAATATTTATAACAGATTTGTAGGGAGAAAATGTGTGAACACACACACAAACACACACCCATCCACCAAAACACAGACACACACACTATATATATATATATATATATATATATATATATATATATATATATGTGTGTGTGTGTGTGTGTGTGTGTGTGTGTGTTGTATTGTGTGTGTGAAAATATTTATTATGATAGTAAATACATAGTTTTCTGTACTTTAAGCTGGATTCATTGCGGTGTGTTGCAGTGTGAACTGATTGATAAAGTTTTGGTTAATCTCTTTATAATCATATTATTAAAGGCATGAACTCCCTTTTGCTTTTGCCAGTTGGAACTTTAGAAAATAATATTTTAGTCAAGTGGTAGACCATGATTATATGCCTACCTATACAGCATATCAAAATTCAGTATCCATAGAGTAAAACGTCACTTTCACATGCATAGAGATCCAAAGGCGTAGGTGTATATATATATATATATATATATATGAAAAAATCTTAAAGAGCCAGGAATAACCTACCTAGGTTTAAGTTAGGTTGTTTTTTTTCGCCCTGCTCAGATGTTCCTTGTTCTTTAGTTTTTTCCCCATGTACCAACTTGGCTCGATATATTTATATTTGTGAATTTCGTCATCTGGGTTTTTAACCAACTGAGTATAGTTATAAAAACTACCAAAGATTTGATATTTTCCGATTGGCATCTGCTAGAAAGATGAATTATAACCGGATATCTACCACAGTGATATTATTTACATTAACAATGAGCATGTTAGTAAAATCAGCAGAGGTTGAGTGTTGAGGTCCTGTGATAAGAAACAGAGTACGACTACCTCCAATTCGTGCATCTATGGATGACCTGACAGTTACTACATCCACACTCCTTGGATGTCGGTGGGTATTCCAAGGTTTAGAAAAGATAATGACGTGGGCAAGAATGAATTTTAAACCAACAGAATCGAGGTTACTAGTACTGAAGACAGGGATTGTGATAGAAAATTTCCGTTTCAAAATTGCAGGAACTATTATTCCGTTATTAAAAGCAAAAACAGTCAAGTGTCTGGAGAAAATTTTCAATGCTAATTTAAAAGATACTGATGCTACCCAGATTTGTTTTTCAGGCCTCGAAGGAATTTTGAATAAAGTGGACAAATCAGGTCTACCAGGCCATTTTAAGTAATGGACATACCAACATAGCATTCTGCCAAAGATACTGTGGCTGCTGAGGTTATATGAAGTGTCATTGACAACAGTTGAGAAGATAGAGAAAAAAGTGTGCTGATATTTGAGAAGATGGCTCGGTTTACCGATGAGTTTAAGATGTGCAGCTGGAGCTCTGGAGTTTCTTACTCAATGCATCTTCCCTTCAGAAGATTAGTGGGAGAGTTTAAAGTGACGAAGACGAGGACGATAATCCTATATATGGTATCAAAAGATCCTAAAGCTGTAGGAGCCGGTGTTGAGGTTCGAAACGGGAGATAGTGGAAGGCATGGCATGAGCTCATATCAGCAGAGCAAAGGTTGAGACAGAAAACGCTAGTAGGAACAATAGCAGTGGGCAGATCAGGCCTAGGTTACTATTCCAATCCGCGAGGGAGGGAGAAAAAATAAGGAAAGGTCATAAACGTTGTTTTTAATATGAAGTGAGAGTGAGTGTGGAGGAATTAGTGGACCCCTCCAACACATATTGTGCGGTTGTCCCAAGGCGGTTAGCGCAGAGAGGTACCGGTGGCGCTATGATAAAGTTTTAAGAGTCCTTGCAACAATAATATGAAGGAGTCTAAAACAAAACAGATATGAACCATGAACCAAATAAGAAGACGATGAATTTTGTCAGAGTCGGGGGAAAAAGTAAAGATATCGCAGAATAAAAAAAACATCCCTCCTCAGCTCTGCCACGGACAGTCAATTGAGAGTAGATATAGGCAAGCAGCTTAAATTTCCAGTGGAAATAATACAAACTAAGCTTCGTCTAGACATGATTATTTATTCTGAAAAGACTAAGGAAGTCATCATGTTAGAATTAACAGTCTCTTAGGAAGAAAATATGGTCGAAGCTCACGAAAGGAAACTTGGGAAATATTTACTGATTATAGAGGAATGTAAAAGACGCGGTTGGCGAGCTCAGTACGAACCGATTGAAATCTGTTGCAGAGACTTTGCTGGGCGGTCTCTATGTAAGATTTTACCAAAGTTAGGTGTAACAGGTTTGGTAAAAAACAACGCAATTCATTCAATAACACTGGCAGCGGAAGAGGCTTCTAGATGGCTATGGTTGAAAAGATCTAGTGATTGGCAGTCAGTAAGGAAATAAAAATTGCGGTTTATATATATATATATATATATATATATATATATATTGATATATATTGTGGTGACCTTGGATATGACATAAACTCCGCTCGACAATAGCGTCTCAACTAGGGGACAGAGTTAGTTTACCCCGAACAATTATTACCTACGGGTGATCCCTGGCTAAGATATAGCACATGTATGCTCCCCTATCAGAGTTACGGTGTTTGTTTTTGTTTTATTTTAGATTTGTGTGTGTGTGTGTGTGTGTGTGTGTGTGTGTATGTGTGTGTGTATGTGTGTGTGTGTGACAACATTGATATGTGTGCGCATGTGTGTAACTCACATACGTGGAGGGTCAAGGATAATAAAAAGAAAAATGTGGGAAGGAGGGAAAGGAATGTTGTTTTTCTTCGGTGGATGATTAACATGAATGAAAATTGGATAAGTGTTGCAGAATGTGAGGTTTGGACGCGTGCGTGTGTGTGTATATGTCTTAGTGAAGGGAATCAAATCGGTACTTACCACTTCAAGCCAAGCACGCTGTCATGTTACTGATCAGGTAGAAATTGTGACTGCCTTTGCTTCCTTTTTTTTATGGAACAGCGCACATTACCGGAGAATCAGATGTCATCAGGGATTGGACAGTAAAATTCCAAGAAGAGTCGCATGGTGTCTAGTTGGCAGAAAAATTGTAGCAAGCAGAATGTACACAGGTCGATACCCGATCAATACCAGCTGGGTCACCGTTGAGAGGGTGTATGATGTTGAAAGACCCGAAACCCCTAATGAATCTCGGTTAGAAACATCACTGATGATGCGTACTGAAACATCCAGTAGATGTATTTTATAAAAAAGAATAATTAGTTATTATATAGTTAGTAATTACTTATATTTAATTATATAGTTAGTAATTACTTTATATTTCTGCTACAAAAATGTTTGGACTTATTTATCTTAAAATTATCAGAGGTTTGACTTTAATCTTTCTTCCTTGTCGATTTATGAGTGGACATAATAATTGATTTATGGCGGGTAACTTGGATTAAAAGTGTCCTCATGTCACATTACTTTATGTCCCAAGTCCCATAAGCCTTTAGTGCCTCATGAGCACCACGTGTACTGCAGACAGAGCAACAATGATCTCCTAAGTGCAAGATAGTTTGACGAAACCCATTCTTCTTCAGGCTGGTTCCGAATTCAAAGTTTTTATTTTACCACGTGAAGGAAAGAGAATCTAGGCAGCAATGCTATTTAACGCAAATCTGAAGGACATAGAAATCGATTCAAACATTTCACATTGGGATTTACGTGAAATTGAACATAACACTTTAACCGCAATTCAAACTGATTTCATCGATTTCTCTTTGCGAGTTAATTTAAACAAATTTTAATCTAATTAAATCGTTAATTTACCCACACATTCGTAGTGCATGAAAACGTTATTTATTTAGATTTAGCTCATGGTCACTAGCAAAAGGATTCTCACTGAGAATCGAACTCATTTGCCATTGTATAAATAACTAACAAACAACATCTCCACAGTAAGCCGTCTTTACATTAACATTGTGCAAATCCTGGCAGACGCACGTATTAGTCACTCCCGACCATACATGCATACATAAGTTATTTCAGTTACTTTTTTATTGGTAGTTGAACTTGAGAGTGAAATATAAGAAAAACTGAATGAAAAGAATGCTTAGTTATGCTAATAACTTTAGAAACTTTTTAAATGTCATAGTTTTATGTCATTAATTTTTATCGGTGTTTTTCAGTTCTTCCAGTCAATAGAATAATTAAAGCGGCATTTTCGCATCAATTTCATATGTATAAGATTAATGTATGTCGACATTTGGAAATAAGTGGTCCAATCACTATAAAGGCATTGTTCTCACAAGACACCCTCAGTGACTCTACAATCATGTCTTGGGTTCTATGCTGGAATATTTATCTCGTTAAGACGCATCGATGCAGATAAACGCAAGCACATACACTGAAACCGATGCTTCTTATATCATTGGTCGTATTAAATATTATATTAGTGTCAGTGTGGTTGACATAATAAAGACATTATATAAGCAGTCTCGGAAAATAAGTAGGAAATTAAGAACACATGTACATATATAATCAGAGGAAATTTAGTTCCTGAAAAATACCTTACTGTTTAGATCTATCTATCTATCTATCTATCTATCTATCTAAGTCTACTCATATCTACATGTCCGCTCATATCTATCTATCTATCTATCTATCTATCTATCTATCTATCTGTGAATGTTCCTATCTATTTATATCTATCTAAATGTTTATATAAATTTAGAACGTATTGATTAAATTATTACAGTTGAATGAATTTCATCATCAGATATATTTCTATATTTAACCCTTTTATTAATCACTTTGGTTGCTTTTTCGTTTCAGTCTTTGAATGAATCTATTCTTCTTCTGTAAAACAAATTTCCCGCAATTCAAAACAAATGGCGCTTTCGGCTGCAGAGTGAACCCTTGAAAACTTGATCTATCATCTAACAACGCTCCTACGAGAATGGCGAGCAGGTTTCTTCATCCATAATCCACAGTTTTCCGATTTGACTTTACAATGCATCGGTGACAGGCCAGTAGTATTTCATTTTCACAATTTCTGTCCGTCGATCATTGCGCGCTTTGCCAGCAAAAGAAAGCGATCTTTCCGCATTACGGATTCTCACAAATTTAAGTTGACTCTTATTTATTCTCAGCAGAAGTTTTTTTTAAAGAATAGGAGTTATCAAAAAGGAAGAAAGAAAAAAAATAACGTTAGGAAGGAGTTGGAAATTTTAGCGTAAATAATAAAGAGAGAAATGTTGGAGAAATTAACTCTCACAAGGATCATTGTATAAGTGAATTGGTAGAAATCAGTGAGATATCTAGCCGAAAAATTTGAAATTTGAAATGGATCTAGGAACAAATATTGTAAAGACAAAAGAGAGACTTTGTAGAGTAAGTTTTACTGACTGCTGCAAAAGACAAGAAGCTAAGGAGGGCAACTGATAGATAGATAGATAGATAGATAGATAGATAGATAGATAGATAGATAGAAAGAGAGAGAGGGAACAGTTTCTATTATTTAACACTCAAACAGTTTTAACAACAACAATGATACAAATTGTATTATATTATTTGACGATTATTTTCTTTATATAGGTCGTGGCAAAAATAATATTAACACATTATCTAGGTGAAGACATCATTGCCACAAAAGTCTTATCATTATGTGGGAAGTATTTCTGGGAGTTATGCCTGTAGTACACTGTATGCATATTAATTTTATTTATTTGATTAATTACTTTCCATTATTTATCATTATACACATTATATCAGGTTACTCTCGGCATTCAAACTTTGGGAGTTTTATCATAAAGTTATAACCTTGTAATTTGATATCAGAAATGTATAGATGCTCAGGGTTCCTATTTTGATTGAATTAAACGCTATTTAAATGCATTAACTCAATAAAGTTGATTCTAAAATAGGACATTATTTTCTGAACAACCTAATATAACCTAGTTAGACTTATACAGAAATTGTCTTAATAATTGTTCGTTTCTATTACATTAGGCTAATATATTCGCCATTTTCAAAGATTTTGGTAGTAGAAAAAACGCATCTGATACATTTCTGAAACTTCAAAAAAGAGTCTAAAGATAACTGGAGCCTTTATAATAAAAAAAACAACACTTAAGTATATCAACTACGAACATAGCTGCAATGTAATAACGGTATTCGGGAATTAAAAATGTATTTACCTTTCAGTAATTGCACATCGTATTTTAGCATTGTGGTATAAGAAAGATAAAATCGCAAGTCTTGAGAAAGCTAATTTCATCATGCAAAGGGACATAACACTGCCATTATATCAAAGAACGGAAGAAAGCCTAATGGCCAATTTTAACCAGTTAAGGCCAAGAATTGAAGAAAAAGACACCGTGATGGAAGAAGAACTTGACAAAGAAGAAAGGATGAGTTCTTCAGATCAGGACAATGCAATGGAAGACGAGCTTATTGATGATAATGGGAATGTTCTGATTAAAAAGAACCACAAAGAAATTGAACTGCTTCGGTTTAGGGAGATATAGTGGATTGGTAAATTGTATTTTACCTATTTACATATAATAAATAGAACATATATAAAATGTACAGTAATCTAAGAGACAGACAAGAACTTGACTATTGATCACATGTCATAGAACAACGAAATACAACAGACATAAAAGAAAATACAATAAATTGTTTACCGGAAGGACTGTGTTACTTACTATCAATGTATACAGGGTGTGATGTGTAAATTATCGCCATTTCATAATTTTAATTTCGCGCATGGTCGTTGTTTTTTTTTATTTTGTCGATTGAACGGCATAGCTGGGTCCCGCCTGTGAGAAAAAGATCACTATGACGAAATTTACTCCGCCAAACATTTGGTAAGGACATGTTATACTGCTTGACATTCGTGCCGGAATCTCCAATATGAATATTTCAGAGGGTTGGTGTGTCAATCTGAGGACAATGCGGATGATTCAGAAATAATTGGATGCTTTTAATGATATGACAGATATAAAAACACACTCTGATCGTACTGATAAGAAGAAAAATCCCATTCGTTTCGATGAGGTACAAGCCATGATTGAAAATGATCCCTCCAAGTCAATCAGGTCCATAGCCAGGGAAGTATTGCTGCCCTTGGTCAAGATTGTGGCTGCTGGAAGACCCAATGTCTGGCAACGGGACTCTGCATCGTGCCGCACAAACAAGAGAACGCAATCATGGCTGTCTGACAATTCCTGCGACCTCATCACCCCTTATATCTGGCAAACTAACTCTCCAGACTGCAACCCCCTTGATTATTATGTCTATATGAATATACTATAGCCCACAATATTTGGATCTACAGTCTGGATTTAATAATTAGCAGGGTCATGGAATTATAAAATGCATAATTTTTTAGTGAGTGGTTTACCTAAAATTTAAAATCCGCCAGCCCTAAGATTGCGAATAGCCAAGATAGATTAAGATAGATTAAGATAGAATAAGCAAAAATATAGATTAAGCAAAAAGAGATAAAATTTTAAGAACACCTGATGCAGTAATAAGTTAATTCTATAATAATAATAATAATAATAATAATAATTATTATTATTATATTTACTATTATCGAATATATTATATTTGATATAATAATAATAATAATAATAATAATAATAATAATAATAATAATAATAATACGTACATACAGAACAATCAAAACTAATCGCCCGGACATCGTGATCAAAGACCACAAAATCAGAATGTGCTTTCTTATTGACATGGTAGTCCTTCCATATTGTAATGTATCTTTGAAGATCTTCAAAACATAATCAAGCTACACGGATCTTGATGTGTAGATCTTAAAATTGTGGCACATGAGGACATCAATAATTCCAATTGTAGCTGGAGACCTCGCATTGATTGCAAAAGGTTCCGATAGACTCACTGAAGAGCATTATCTTTGTAAAACGTGCGTGTTCTAATGTTTTTTTCCTCACAAATGCTCAGTGGAAAATGTCATGATGCCGTTTCTGACCTTAGATCTCTAGTTGAGACATGGAAAGAAATGAGTATACACCAGAAATCAAAGGGATTAAAATAAAAATAATAAAAATCGTATTGATATTATTGAATATATTATAGAAAAGTTCAGGAATACAAAGTAACACTGGCCTGTAGTGAAGTAGTAAATTAGTTTTGAAAAAGATACGAATCTTTCTCTCTCTTTCTCTGTCTTTGTCTCTCTCTCTCTCTCTCTCACACACACACACACACAGACACAAATATATATATATATATATATATATATATATATATATATATATATATATATTATATTAATTTTTAAAGCCTGGGTAAAATTTATAGAAGCTTCAATTTAAAATCTGTATCTGTTCCACTTAACATTTATTCTCTTGCCTTACAGAATTAAGAATTTTTGCGAGCACATTTCGCCATTTGTGATAACGAAATCAGCGGGGATCTGTATCTACTCTGTCGTGTCGTTCTTTTGGTATTTTCGACAAGCAATTTTTCTTTCCGATTTATCTTCCCATCGTTCATCGGAAAATAGGTTGGCAGATGGCAGGCTTGAGGCACGAAGAAAAGAAAGAGCAGAACTTGATTCGGATTTCATCTGTGGATTATCAACCAGGATGATTGGTCGGACAAGCAACCGGCTAACCGAGTAACCAGTCGACGTTTAACTCCATTCTTCTGCTCTCTCTCTATCTCTCTTACATGAAAACTACAAGTCAGCGAATCTTGTAATAAGATTGAGAACAGGGTGACGAGGTTGGATGGGCTGAGGTGGGTTCCAACGTTTTGGTGGAGAGAGGTAATGGTATTTTGTTGTTCGGGCTTTTGCGGTCATCCAAGCTAGGCAGATTTGTGACATCTGGTTTAAATAAAGCGATCGGCAAACAACATTTTATTGACACCGAGAGGGAAGGAAAAAATTGACAAGACATAAGTGAAAATAACGAGTCATATTGACTCGAGAATCAGAAATCTCAAGGATTATATGTCCAGACCGATTTGCGCATGCGCATTTGCTGTTTGTTAGAATACACTTGAAGGATACAAGATATTTTGTGAGTACAGTTATAAAAATATAGAATATATGTGTGTGATATTAACTAGTGTCTGTCTTATTACGAAGGGGAGATAATAATTATTTATCATTCTATTATGAATTGAAGTAAAGAAAAAAAAAGTAAAAAATGCGACATCAAACTTCAATTCCAAAACAGAAATAAAAATGAAATATCATTAGCTTAAAAAAAACCCTGGTCTCAACGAAAATTAGTTAAAACATTAGTTCAGCTTAGCATTTGCTAATATTTTTAAATAATAATAATAATGATAATAATAATAATAATAATAATAATAAAATTGTTCTTACAAGTACTTCCCACACTTTACGAAGGGCTTTATCTATGTAAATTTATTTTTTTGTCAGTGGAAAGTGTCATGATGCCATTTCTAACCTTAGTTCCCTGGGCGAGACCCGGAAAGAAATGTGAAAATGCCAGAAATCAAGGGAAATAAAATAATAATAATAATAATAATAATAATAATAATAATAATAATTTGAGATCCACTCCGACTCATATTTTTGATGATCAAATTTCAATTCTTGTCGGCAGCTTAGAGACAAATAACATTTTTATGCATATGAAAATTGCCAAGCAGCTCTGCAACCTGCGCACTCAAAATAATATCATATATCCCCAAAGCAGTTAGCTTCTTGGTAGAGTGATCAATTAAACTTCTTGCTAGGTACATTCGACCTATCATTTTTTTCCTACCTTTGTATTTTCACCTATTCTGCCTGTACGATATTCTCGTATCGTCCCTCGGTATCGTCTATCGAGATCGTTTCTTAATCCTTGTCAGTCAAGATGTTGCTATCCCAGATGGCATCTTGCTCATTCTCGGCTAGAGACGGTTGTTAATGCTCGTACCACTTCTATGCGCGCTCATGACCTGCATAGCTATGACTTTGGTTCCAAGTGAAATCACTGACAATATGTTTGAAACTTTCAGTAGTTATCCAACATATTATTATTTTCTTTAACGTGTAATTCATTTTCCACGTTAGCACTGATAATTGAATATATATGGTGGGAATCGTTGGAAAGATAATAATAATAATAATAATAATAATAATAATAAAAATAATAATAATTTAATAAAAAAAATGCTAATAATTTAACAATAAAAATACTAATAATTTAACAATTTTATGGAGCTTTACACACAGACAGAACAATCAAAGCTAATGTTAATGACAATCGGCAGCCATTGTGATGACTAACACGATCTAGTCTTCGTTCTACGAGTGACAATTTGCTAGAATAATTTTAAGATATAAATAATCCTAATGCTTTTTTTCTTAGCTGTTTTCACTTAGTTTCTTTTACATATTTTCCAATTCTTACTATGGTATCCGCGAATTAAATTCCATTTCCAGCATCATATATCGATTGTCCGTACAGTAGCTTCTTGAGAGATAACGAAGAAAATAATGATGACATTTAGTTGGTTTGAAAAAAATCATACTGATGAATGAGTAGCCATTTTAGTATTAGAAATGTTTTGTTAGCTTGCAACATTTCACTTGAAAAATAGTCCATTCTTTCTCTTTCGTTTAATTTGAATCCACTTGAAAAAGCAAAGACGATAATTTGTCCCATTGGCGTCTCCGTTTTATCGTCATCGAATGGACTTATTATAAAAAGACAATTAAGCTTCGCATTGCCTAAGAGATAAAAAGAAGAGGAAAGGAAATAAAAGAAAAAGAGAAATAGAACAAATGAAAAGGAAATATGTCGAAATTAAAAAGCCAAAGAAGAACGGTCGAAAAGAAGCATTCTTGTTCAATTACAGGCATTTTCAATTGACATTTTAATAATCATCTTGGAAATTTTTCGTGTTTTATTAAAATTATTATTCTGAAATTCTTTATATACGAAGCAAGTTCGATATTTTGTAGATTCTTTGAAAATTCGATATCAACAAGACTGGTTAAAGAAGAATGCTAACAAGAAAAGTATTGTTTAAAAATCTCAAATAAAAATTATTGTCTTTATTTTATGAATTATTCCAGTAGCTGGTTTTTTGTAGTGTCTAAACTACATTTCGGTCAATGTGTTCTCTTTACGTAAGATATGATTTTATAAATGATTTTTCCTTGTAATCTTCGTTATTTGAACAAAAGATTTTATGCCAATGTGTTATCCGGGTTAAATATAATCGCCAGTAGTAAAATATTTTACAGACGTTGACATATTAACATTAAAACAGCGTAATTGTATATAAGGATTTTTGTTTGTTTTTTCCGTATATATTTTTCTTCATACTGTCGGATCTATATCCATATATTTGCTTACATACTGTCTACTGGAAATACAAACAAGAATTCACTTTATAACATGGAAGACTTCAAACTTATCCGAAAGTATAAGAATCTTTTGATCTCTGCACATTCCTATAAGAACAGAAAGGATTTCTTAACGAACTGTATATATGAGAAAATCGTTCCATCCGGCTTATCTAATATTTTGAAATCACCTTCACATATTTTCCCTGACTACATCAAACTCTACTTGGAATCATCAGTAAAAGATTTAAAATTTTCCGAGGAACAAACTTTTTTAAAAGCCACATTTCTAGGACGTGAACTAAAGTTAAAAAACAGCATGTCTCGCATCACAGCTGAAGACTTCGATCCGAGGTGACCAAAATTAAATCTAAAACACATCAAGAGTTTAAAGCTAAAATTTCATACTTTATGTGATCGCAGCTGGTGGAAGAAAATGGGTAGAACGGATCTAGTCACCAATATCTCTAAAACCACACTTGGCACTATAGAGTCTGAAGCTCTTATCTTTGGTGTAAAGTTTGCAACTGGTTCAAAAGACCACAATATTAGCAAACTAATAATCTAAACTACAAACACAGTGATTCCGACTTCCATAAAGGTTTTACCCAAGGCATTTTAGCTGCCTCTTTTGACTGCCAAAATATGGATTTTACTTTACCTAAGAGGTATATGAATGCCTTAAAATCCTTGTCTATGAACAATAATATTATTATATCTCCTTCAGATAAAGGAGGCGTTGTTGTTGTCATGGGCACCGTTGCTTACAACCAGAAAATGTTGGACTTACTGAATGATAGAGACACTTATGAACAGATCTCTCCCATACAAGGTTTTAAGAATCTAAAAGAATTTAATAGGTCCTATAAGAAACTCATATGTAATGAAGATAAGATTTGGCTTTCCCTTATTAACTACCACCCCACTGTCCCTAAAATTTATGGTCTCCCCAAAACCCATAAGCCTAACATTCCATTAAGGCCCATCATCTCGGGTATAGGCTCAGCTCCTCATAATATCGCTAGGTATTTAACTAAATTTCTAACTCCAATCCTGGGCACCATAAGTAACGCACATATAAAGAATTCAGGCTCTCTTCTAAACAAGTTGAGTGATATTGATATGGGTAACTAATCCCTAGCTAGCTTAGACATTAAATCTTTATTTACCAATATACCTGTTGATAAATGTATTAAACGATTAGAGAACCACCTTAAGAAAATTGATTTTAAGCTACCTATCACTATTTCGAAATGCATCAAGTTATGCATCCTATGCCCTTCACATTGTTTCTTCCAGTATAATAATATTTATTATAAACAAAAATTTGGTTTACCAATGGGGAGTCCTCTCTCTGGATTCCTAGCATGCATATTTCTAGAATTTCTTGAATCTGGACCTTTTAAACATGTCATTCCAAGTGATACACATTACTTCCGATACATCGATGACATTTTATTTATCTACCCACATAAACATGATTTAAACGAGATTACTGATAGATTAAATAAAATAGAACCTACTATAGAATTTACCTATTTAAACAATGCTATAGTTGTACACACAACTAAAGCAGATCATAATTTCGATTTTGATTCCGTGAAGATTTTAAAATATTTTCATGATAAAAATCTTAGGCGGATTTATGAAGCAGGCATAATATCCATCTCACGCACGGTGAATACTAGACCTGGTTTCTTTAATATTTCCTCTTTTCTAGCGAGATTAATGCTCGACAAGCGTACATATAAATTTTAGTTCAAAATAGAATTCTTTTCATTTTTCATTCAAAATACTCAAAATTTTAGGAATACGTTTTCACAGCGTCGCCCACGTGACGACAACGTGACCATGTTTTAAACGGAGCGCTGATACTATAAAACTTTCAGTTATTTGTTTGGATAAGTCTTGTTCTTATGTACATCGTCTTTGTCATGTTGTATTGATAATGTTATAATTCATGAATATGTCCTGAAGATGGTTTATTAGACCGAAACGTCCGACGTTGACATATTAACATTAAAACAGCATAATTGCATATAAGGATTTTTGTTTGTTTTTCCGTATATGTTTTTCTTCATATATATATATATATATATATATATATATATAAGTGTGTGTGTGTTATTAATATAAACGCTATTTTAATGCGTACATATATTTAAAGTTTCTATCTCTG
The DNA here is from genome assembly GCA_903632075.3 of Acanthosepion pharaonis. Lineage (NCBI taxonomy): Eukaryota > Metazoa > Mollusca > Cephalopoda > Sepiida > Sepiidae > Acanthosepion > Acanthosepion pharaonis. The sequence continues at coordinate 2,455,729 of CAHIKZ030001313.1, forward strand.
ATGTTTTATTGAACCATGTTTACAGTGAAATTAACAACCTGCCCAGAATAAGAAATCTTACGAAAGATTGTGCCTCAGACAGGAATCGAACCTATATCGCCCTTTTCATCAGGGAAACCGGTTCTATAGCAAGGTTTCAATTACTTATTGAAGGAATGTGCATTTATCGCCGAGTGTTCTACGTACCTACATCGGCTAGAATCAGGTTCCTACCCTAAACGTAAGCAATATTCATTCTGTTTTCAATGTTTTCTTTATACGACATTATTTCTGATGATTAGTAACGTTATTTTGATTGGGCACATATTTTAGCTAACCATTATTTTTATTTTCTTGGACAGTGAATTTAATATCAACCGGCCTAGAATGAGATTCTCTACGAAAGACTGGAGTCTAACCTGTATTTCTATATTTATCAAGGAAACTGTGTCTATAGCGGAGGTGTGCTTTTACTAATTCGGCCACTGAGGTCGCGTTGATAGAGCGAGTTTTTAATTACTTATTTAAGAAATGCTTTCATTGCAATGCCTAATTTTATACTAAAATTAATGCCATGTGTATTCGTATGAGAGTCGCTTCTTTGTGAAAGGGGACTCTTGAGGTTTGTCCAAAATATGACCATAAAACAAAAGTTACGAAATGATCAGTGACCATAATAATATAATTTCTTTTTTATTTGTCTATGTTGGTTCGAGAAATGTTGATAATAAAAATCATCATCATCATCATCATCATCATCAACTTTTTCTTCTTCTTAATAATAATAATAATAATAATAATAATTGTAGTTGAATATTCTTTAATAAAAAATCTTAATTCCTTAAAATCTTAATTAAAATGGTTTCTCGCAATTTCTAACCGAGACAAGAGTAATACTGGCCGAAAAGAAATGTTGCGAAAGTAAAAAAAAAAAAATTTCGGCACTAATAATTTGAGTTCTTATTGGAATTTCGTTAACAGAAAAATCTTTCAGCCAAGTATTTGTTTGTCCCATATATGTTTTGGCAAATAAAGAACAAACGAAGAAACTTACATTTAATAAAATACAGATTTATTCAATCAAAATATAATATCCGTTTTGTTCTACGGTATTCTTCCAACGAAATTCTAAGCCATTTATCCCATAAAAACGACTTCCTTCATCTTTGACGCTAATAAACTGTTCAAACACTTTGACAACCTCTTTTCTCTTCTATTACCAATGAAAAGCTCAAAGTGATTAATACGCGTGAGAGATATGTTTGAAAACTATAGTGGATGTTCACAATCTAATATCTAATGCCGGGCAACATTTGAACGGGGCACCGTAAAAGTGTGAGGCCGTGCATTGTCAGAGAGCGGAATTTATATTCACTAGTCTGGGATGTTTGTCCTATTTTTCACTCATAGTGTCAGTTTTTCTTGTAGTACGAGTTGGTTGTTTTGTGATTTTGTCTAATCAATGGGTTTAATTTGTATTTTTTTATGAACCGGAATTATGTCTTTATCTCCGTTCATTTTCAAGGCTATCAATTGAATGAAATTTACGTAGCCATCCTTGTATAGTTCCGATATTAACACTATTTGGTTCATCAACAATACGTTGATTTTTTGGTGAGCTTTTTTGGTATTGTGGTCTAATGAGCATTCATTTAACAGAAAGAATGAGCATTTCTGGAAACTACGAATTTTCTTTTTATTCAAACAAACTAATGAAAACAAAATAGCAAAGTGATTAGTAAGAAAAAAAGGCGCTAAAACAAATGACTGAGAGAAAAAATGGTTTAGTCCAA
>CAHIKZ030001313.1:2462500-2480000 GCA_903632075.3 Acanthosepion pharaonis
TCCCCGTTAAACTGCCTGAAGAAACCTGCAGGCATCACGGTCTGACGTTTACAGATTGTGGTAGAGTGTGTTTGTCGATGGCTGGTCTAAGGAATCACTTGAGAGCTCACCGAGGGAAGGCCGTAACTGGCTATAAAACCGTAGACGTCCAGCGATTGAAATATGATATTTTTGGTAAGATATGCGGTTCCAGAAGCTATTTCATGCGACATTTTAAATTACATGAATGAACCTCTTAAGTGCCCTGTTTGTCATAGAGTATGTAGGTCCTTTGCTGAGCTAAAGAGCCACATTATTTTAGCACATCAGGATATATTCTCTAAAAAGATATATAGTAATGGCCGTGTTGGCAAACACTATATATAGTGTGATGGGTATATTGTCACCATTTATATTTTTTTTATTTCGTACATGCACTTTGTTTTTGATTTTGTTGACTGCAAAGTATACGAGGGTCAGTTGGGCACCGTCTGTGTGAAAAACAACCATATGACGCATTTCAATCGACCAGAGATTTGGAAGTGGCATACTGTACTGATTGGAATTCGCGCCGGAATCTCTAATACGAACATTTCAGCTTGTTTGGGTGTCAATCTAAGAACTTACTGTGTCCCCAAAATTGTACCGATTGTGATGAAAAACAAATATCTAGTCAAAATTATGGTGTTTGGCATGGTCACTGGGAATGGCGACTTCAAATTCAAAACTGAATGATTAACAGCACGTCAGGTCAAATGACGTTTTCCGTATGGTATACAGGTTCAATTCATGTCGGAGAACGCCGATTTTCTACGAAGTTTCTTGAACATTCAGGCCGTTAAATGTAATCAATACTGTTTAATTAAAAACAGAACATTTACTCAACTAAGTTGTATCCATAAAGATAACATATAAGCAAAACATTATATAAGATAAAAATCATTTTTAGACAAAGACAGTTTGGACATAAAATTCAATGTTGTATGGAAACTATCAGGTTTGTACATCAAACGATCTTCGTATCACTGCCCTTTCAGATGAAACTTGAAACATATAGATATAAAAATATGTCAAAATTTATTTAACATACAAGGATTTTTAGTTTCTCTTTAAGATTTTGAAATGACATTCTGTTTTGTTCTTTTCATTTTAGTGGGGGACATTGTCTTCCTATTTCTCAAACGGATTCAGCTGTTTAAAATTCATGTTTTCCATATAGAAATATTTAAAAAAAAGAGTGGTATACAAAACTGCTCTCACCCACCACAAAAAAGAAAAAAAAATCACTGGATATATTTGTTTTCCGTCGCTCACAGAAGAGATCTACAGGAATGTGTAAAGAAATAGATGATGAATAAAACATAGATTTTGTGTTTTAAAGTGAATGATTTTTGAAAGAAAATGGTGTGTCGTTCTTTTGTTCGTTTCTTGGAATCAAATGAACATATTATTCTCCTCAACGTGTCTATCTTTTCTCTTTGCCACATGTTATGGTCTCATTGTTTAGCTTGATTCGTAACAGCCATAAATGCGTAATTCACTCATTTCCAGTAGCCGATGTTCGTGCAAATATTTGGAATTTGGTTTTCTCGATAAAGTCAATTCATTTGAAAAACTAACGAATATATTCTAAGAAAATTTAGAAGCAAGAAAGAGATAGCCATGTTTTATTCGAACTGTTTAAGCACATTTTACTAAATCTAATCTCGATCAGACACTCTCATATAATTTCACTATAGGAAAACAATTTTTTTTTCTAACCAAAGCCACAAGAAGAAGATTCGAACGTAAATTCCAAAGCATGAAGCTGACAGACAGTCACGTGAGAATAAACTGATCGATGTCAAGAACAAAAGAATAATTGCTAAATCGAGAAATCCACACGCCTTTCTAACCCCACACGCATATACTCATATGCGTACGGGAATAAGGTGTGAGATTTTCGATAATCCTTCCAATAATAAAAGGTTCTTAATTACCAAAATAACTGAAAACTGCAAATCATCATGGATATTAGAACCGATTTGTCTTATCTCGATTCACTTCGATTAGTTTCACTCCAATTTTCCACTCGACTGAGTTCAGACATCTAAAATTATTTTCTTAATATTATTTTCTTATTAATGATGTGTTATCAGAAATGCCAAATTACTGATCGGTGACATTCAGTTAGAAATGAATTTGTCTTCATAAAGAAAAATTTAGATTAATTACTTGCAATTTCTCTTGGCGGCTTGTACTCATTACGTAGCAAATAGTCCAAAAAGGATCAGGTGAGTATTAGTAAAAAGGAGAGAATATTTAGTGCAAATCTTTCACTAGTATGTTAGATGAAATAGGCGAATTCATTCCTGTACATCCAAAGGAAAACAGTTTGAAAAAAAGAAGCCTTTATGAGAGTTAATGAATATTTCTGTATCAGAGGTTAGCGAATTACAAATCAACGTTACATGCAGCAGTCCACTTTAGCAAAAACTAAATAAAAGACCTTTCAGCAGACAGAGAGAATTATAGATAAACGCAATCTTTAATTAGTATTGCATATGGATACAAAAAACGGGAGCTATTATGAATCTGAGAAAATTAGAAAATATATAGAGATGGAACTTCTGACTCTCAATCTTTTACAGAGATTGTCATAATCTAAAATAACATTTCTCGCATTTCGATGCCAGATATCCTTAATTCCTCACAAATAGTGTATTTTCACTCCCGAATTATTTCACTATTATACATGTAAACTGGAGATTACAGAAACAATTTCGTAAACAAAATTTGTTTATTAATTGCAATGAAATGAATAAAAATATCCTTATTTCAATGAAGGAGAAAACTTATGTTCCCATCTTTGAAATTCCTCCATTTTAATTTGAAATTTTCGTTTAACTTAAAACCAAGTTACTCCAATTTCCATTTTGAGAATTTTGCTTCTATAATATTAAAGACGAGCAGTAGTTTGTTAAATTGTTTATTCTTACGGCTTATCAACCCTTTGCAAATAATTTAAAGACGAAACATATTTTCAATTTTAAGAATAATTCCATTTTATGCGAGCAATGTTGCATTAACGCAGTTAACTTGTCAGATAACTTTATTTTTCAGATATAAGTAAATACTACTTAATCCAAAACTGGAAAGAAGAAAATAGCAATAACGAAGTGCAAAAAATACCGTATCAGTATATGTAAATTAATGGAACAACATATGCGATACAAACTTACTTCAGAAGATAATGGAGTCTGGATTGAAAACCATTACAATACCAGGAGCTGTAGAATATATTACGTCACTTCTCAATGTATAACGAATGATATAGTTCATTTTGGAATCCATACTTGGCCGATATTACAACATTTTCCTTCCTCGTGTATATATATATATATATATATATATATATATCAGTATGTGTGTGTGTGTGATTCTCACAAGGTACTGCGGATTAGGTTTTATTTAATTTTTCTTGTGTTCTCAAAATGTTCTTTTCTTTTCTGAACATAAATTATGTAGAAATTGTACGAATGTCCGAGTGCTTTCGGCTAAAATATTAGCCATTATCTAAGATGAATTTATTTGTAATTTTAACTGAATGTATTTTGACTGCATAACTTTTAACTATATAATTTAGACCCAGAAAAAGAGAAAACATTATAAGAAAACAACAAAAAAATAAATAAAATACTTTTGTCAGTCGTTTTAACAAAACTTGAATAAAGAAGAGTTGCTGCGCAAGTAAACAATTATATATATATATATATATATATATATATATATATATATATATATATATATATATATATATATATATATATATGGTGCGGTGTATAATTTGACGTCTAAATTATGAACAAATGAAAATAACACTGACATCTCATTTTAAAAGATATATTTTCATAAATTACATAAAAATATCTTGAAAATACTAAAGAGTAAATTGTTATTGGTTTTAATCGCGTCTTTCAGATGACTTCGGTATCTCATGCATCTCACCTGGACCCTCTCTTTTTTTAAATTGGTGAATGCTGCAATAATTTCATTAAGTTCATCTTAGTTGTTATAAGGTGTTTTGTTAGCACTAAAGACCCCCACACGTAATGATCAAGTGCGTTGCAGTCTGACAATTTAGTTAGACGGATGTAAAGGGTAATGTGGCCGCAGAAATTGCCTGACAGTCATGACTGTGTTCTCCTGCTTGTGCGACATGGTGCAGAGTCCTGTTGCTAGGCATAGGGTCTACCAGCAGCCAAGCTCTTGACTCAGCGCAGCATACCTACTTGACTGTGTGCCCGAATGATTTTGAGGGAACTTTGTCAATCATGGCCTGGCACATAACAACAAATTCGGTGTTTTCTCCTTACCAGAACTAACAGAGTATATTTTCCTAAATGCCGTAACATCGTACTCACCATTAGACTCATCAAGCTCTTTTCGAATCCTCTGCATTGTCCTCAAATTGGCATCCACAGACTCTGAAATATTCGTATTGGAGCTTCTGCCACGCAGAATAGAATCTTAAGACATGTTTCATTAAACAATTTAGGCAAGTTTTGTCTACTTATTCTTAATAGGGTCATCTCATATTTACTGACAGAATGTCTTAGTATCCTTATTAAAGGGAGAAAGAAAGTGAACATGTTGATGCATATTGAATTTATTCCGAGTACTATCATTATTAGGACAATGTTATCATCAGGGTCTTATTTTTTCTAAGACAAATTTGTTGTGTTCATCATTTTTCAAAGACAAAATTGTGTTCATCTGAAAATTAATTTTTTTTATTTGTAAAGTGAAACGCTAAATTTATGCACTGCATGATTTTTTATGTAACTTTTTGATGTAAACATATATGTGCAGTGACGTCAAGGTAACTAAGTTATTGACATGTGAAACTATTTTTTATAAACAATTTAAAGCAATTAGTTAAACCATAGATATTTTCAAAACTATTTAATGTAATCAGTTCAAAATATGTGTGCCGTATTCATAATTAATCTTATTAAGTGTTGGTTTTAATTTTTTAATATAGATAGCTTCAATAATTTTTAGTTTATGTTTATTATTTTCATGAAAAATATAGATGCATAATTTCTAAAAATTGCGAATATGGACAGGCATACTGCTGTAAATGTTGGGGATTTTCGATGCATCATTGAAATGAAACCTCGAACTTCTAGACAACTTAGTTGTGGTGTGACCAGCATATATATATTACTTTTCTGTGGGAGATACAATCTTCCAAGGGATGTTTAAATTCATATATAAAGTTGGTTTCTGCACCACGTTAGCTGGTGGAGAGGTGTAACTACGAATGTTTAGATTATATATATTGAATTTACTATATAGTTAATCTTATTTTTACTAGGATCTGTGTTGGATATATTAGTATTTATTATTTTCTTAGGATGTTTTCGTCCTGCTTATGATTAGAATGTATTTAATTGCGATATAAACGATAGATATGTTTAGGATTATTTGAAGAAGAATTATATTCTATTTTCATTATACTAAAATTTCTAAGTGAACATCTTATGCGTTCATCGACAATGTAATTAGGGAAGTTATTATTATTATTATTATTATCATTATTATTATTAAGAGTTTATGTTATTTTTTAGTTCACTATAGAAAATCTGTTTTGTGGAATTCATTTTTTCATGGTTTATTAGTGTTTAGTATTAATTCGTTCTTATAGTTAAGTGTGCACGAATTTATGTTAGTTTTTTTATATAAGGAGATACTGAATTTATTATTATTAGTGCTTTTCAATATATCTAGAAAAGGAATTTTATTACTATTATTAAGTTCGTAAACTTAAGCTACTGCCAAGAATGGAAAAAAAAAACCTATCAGTATGTGTAGTGATATTTTAAACAGCTATCAGAAACATTTAAAAGCAATAATGAAGAATTGTGATTAAACAACTGATTATTGGGTCAAGAGAGAAAATAATTTTTTCTTTGTTAAATTTTTTGATATTTTTGTATTATTGTTTGACATTAAAATGAAAAAAAAATATTGATCTGCGCATCATTGCAAAATTCTTTCAAATCCATTATTTCATCATTTGTGAAAAATTTCACATGAACTTTACAAGAAAATTTGAACAGTATTTATTTGTAATTATGGAAGAAGGAGTGAATAATTTTGTCCATAAGTTTGTCTATATATACCAAAACGTCTTTAAAACCCAGTAATTTTAAAAGTTACTCCAAAATTCGCTTGAGGAGGAAATGGAACTAATGTCTTTAATTTAATTACAAAATTAAATTCGGGGCTTTTAGCTTCCATTTTTGAAACAGGGTTAGAACTGTGTAGCGGAAAAACACATATTCTAAAATTAATTAATTTATATATATATATATATATATATATATATATATATATATATATATATATACTTTTAAACGTGTAATTATATTTCCTCTGCGTAGCGTATTGAGCACTTTATTTAGTTATTTAGTTATTTACTTACTCGTATCGGTTTTTTATCTTTGGACTCTGGACTTGGATGCTAGACATTTATGTTCGGCTGACATACATGTTCTTGGTTCTTTCTTTTTTATATCTTTTTTCTTTTGGTATTGGTTTGATTATTTGCAAATCAAGACACCGAAGGTTTTCCGGACGAGTATAATTTCTTATATTTATAAGATTATTACTTGTATATATATATATATATATATATATATATATATATATATATATACAAAAAGTAGTAGAAGTAAATGGTAAATGATAAGTGTCGTTTACTTTGGGTTAGTTTACTGATTTCTGTTATGGATGCATTATTATATATATATATATATATATATTATATATATATATATATATATATATATATATATATATATTGCGTGTGTATATATGCGCGCAATTGTTTCCCGCAGTCTTATTTATAAAGTAATTGATTTCTCTTCTAAATTGCCCTTTGTTTTCGACTTAATTTTGAGTGAGAAAGAATTAAAGTGAGAGAAGTATACAGATATTGATAAATGAATTGATATATGCCATAAGTTTATATATATATATATATATATATATATATATATATATATATATAGATATATATATATGTATGTATGTATGTATGTATGTATGTATGTGTGTGTGTAATAGAGAGAGTGTGAAAAGGCGAGGAGGAGGAGTAGGGCTGATGCTCTTAATTCATCGAAAAGAAATTACAAAAAGCATCTGATGAATGGTCAGATTTTTATTATTATTATTTTCGTGCGAAAACATGGCTTTAGGTATATATATATATATATATATATATATATATATATATATATATATATATATATATATATATATACGCACGCACTTTGCTACTCTTATTCTCAGTGCATCTAGCTACTTAGCTGTTTTTTCCTGCTCGGGGCGACGGATGGATCGATTAAAATGTTTGGTCTGTGTCAAAACTGATTCTCTTCTGGGAAGCGAGAACTTGCGTCGATGATGTGTACTGAGACCCAACACATTGAAACAAAAAAATTAAAAAAACAAAATACACACAACTCCAGGAGAAAGAAAAACTTGGACTAAAAGCAGTTTTTTTCACAAACTCCTTTACTTTGATTATTAGTTTTTTTTATCATTGCTTTTTTTTTTTACAGTTTCATATATTATATTTCCTTCCATGTGCCACTTCTACTTCCGGTAAAGTACGGGCAGCCATTACTGCTTCTCAAAGAAGAAAAGAAATAAGGGACGTACTCTCGTATGAGATCATGTAAAACATAAAAATAATCGTCAAGTATCGTATTTTCTTGCACAGTTATTGATTCTTATTTATCTGGTTGACAAGCAAGCAATAAAGAAATGTAAATTCACTGTGATACGTTAACAACAAGCAAAAAAAAAAGAAAATAAGAATATGAAAAGTAGAGATTAATGATTTTGCATTACTAATATATTGTCAACATACATATGAACATAGTTGGAGTTTTTTTCTTTTTACATATACTAAATCCAGTGCTTGATATTAAATACATAAATCTACCATGTCAAAAAATCAGCATCATGGACGTATTCGTACACACACACACACACACACACACACACACACACACACACACACACACACACACACACACACACACACACAACAACTAAAACTAATGTCGGTAAATTTTAAATAGCTAGCTGATGATTTCTTCGATTTTCCTGTCTTTATGATGCTATTATATTAGTGTTGTCAACGGCGAGAATAGAAACATAAACAATAACATTAATATTTTTTATAAAAATCAGATGAACGAAAATTATAAACAGGATGAAAGCAAAATTAATAACATTTTAAAAAATGCATAAAACCAGTTAACAATAGCAAAAAAATTAGATTAATTATTTATTATAAAAATTTCAAACCTCTAACCTTATAGTTAAAAATAATAATTAACCTCCTAGAAGAAAATTAAATAGGCCAAATATTATTTACGAATTTAAATCCCTATTAAGGTATTGTATTCCTGATCAATCAAAATTCGTAAATAATTATATAGGCAACACTACAACATGTTATATACGCAGACTCAGTCTACACCTTTCTGACAATAGCTCAATTAGATTTCATTTAAATATCCATGGAGCCCTACCGGACACTATTCGTAACATACTTGTTGACAATACTAATATAATAGCATCATCTACATGCAAAAAAGGCTACAAATAATAGAAGCCTTATTAATAATAACGAAAAAAACAACACTTAATAATATTAACTTTGAACATGGACACAATATCTTGATCGTGTTTTGAAACATGAAAACATTTTATAAAACATACATACAACAAAATATTTCTTATTTAACAGTTAAAATATTTAATCCTTGAAAATGGCTAAATGTATAGCCGAAAGTGCTCGGATAAAAAGAATATTCCGACAGTTTTTATATAGTTTATCATCCGAAAAGAAAAAAAATTATTAGATCGTATGAGAAATTGTATAAAAAACTGAAAAAAAGCACCTTATCTATCGTATTCAATGAAATGTGTATGAAAGAATGATTGCTGCTTAAATGCAGAAATATATATATATATATATAATGCAGGATACTATTTGATACTAATACCTTTTGGGCATCAATGTACTCACAACTTCTAGATGGAAGTTCTAGGAGAGAATTTTTGAAAATAACGTTAAATATTTTTCCTTCGTTATTGCTTGATTATTTTAGTTGTTCCTTGTATATTAATCGTTTCATCTATATATTGCTTTCTCTAATGGTAGAAGTGTTTATTCCCTTAATGAGTGTATATTAAGATTTTATTGTTATTGGATTAGATAATAAAATTGTAAACGATTGTCGGTCTTCAAAATCAATATTTTATCTGCTGGCATTAAACTCTGTTCAAACACTCACCATTTATAGTAGAAGGAAAATAGCAATTATCCCAGTCACTAAGCAAGACTATCACTTTTAGGGCCCGTTATTAACACGCTGTATATATAATCATTCGTCTTTTGTTTTCCCCATTGAAAATTAAATACAAAATAAAACTGCCAAATGAAAATATAGATAACCATTTCATTAGCATACAGCTTGTAGTTGTTGTTTATATGAAGTAATTTATTTGTGTATCTGGACATAATACCATTCTAAGTAATCTGTTACTGAAGAGGAAATTGAATTCAAGACGTATTGCCGAACATACTAATTTATTTGGTAACATATAAAACTCTCCCTTTTACGTTACGGACGGTATTATGAAATTAGTTGAGGTAAATTTAATCGATCCTGTCTTGACATTTCGACATCAGTTAGTTTTTTTTACCGAAGGGGTGTGGATTACCTCTGTCCTTTCTACTAAATATTTTCATGTCAACTTCTCTGACAATTTTTTTTTCCTTGGTGCTCCGTCTGCATGAATTTAAGTGTGCAACTAGATTGGAATGACGTTCACACACTTTTACTGTTGAAAATATTAAATGCAACTGCTACTTCTACTCCAACTGTTTCTTTTCTCGCCCCCCCCCGTGGAAGTCCCTTCCGTCTCCTTGCTTTCCTGATAACTACAATCTGCAAACATTTAAATGCAATGTCAATCGCCATTTTCTATCTTCTCGAATCCCGTTCATCTTGTGTCCTTTCCTCAATTCTCCAGTCTTTAATCTCACTTTTACTCTATGTAACCCCCTGGTGCTAAGGATATCCCCCTTACTTGCGGTGAAATGATTTAAGAAAATAGTTGGATAGTTTAGGACATTTGGATAAATATTTTCCATTAAAATAATTCATCTCCGCTTATAAAAACCTGTATAAAGTTTTTGCATTTTGGGGAAAATATTTTCTAGAACTTATTTATCTCGGTTTTGTTTCCCTGTAAGGGTCAGACACAATTTTTTATTCTTTGTGTCAGCTGCCATATTAAGGTTTTCGATAGGTGTTTAAATGTGAATTTCTAATGTTTGCACATATCGCGTTACATTACGTGCGTTTCTTTTCGCGCTAAATGTTCGTTTAATACATGGGTGGCCATATAAGTTTCAAGCAGATCTATTTTACAAATCTAATGAAACAACTGAGGTCTTTTTTAATCAGCGATTTCATTAGATTATAGAAAAACATTTTATAAATCCTTCTTGGCTAGGCCGAAAACTTTTCCGCATACTACTGAATATATTTGCCCTAAGAAGAAGAAAGTTTTGACAGTCTTATATAAATTCTTTTGTATCAACCTTAATTTATTTTTCAGTGTGTAGTCGGACATTTGCAAACGAACACTTTCAGTGGTATAGATTCGTACTCAGAACCGTTATTTCTTTTTCTTTTTTGCTATCACACCCTTGCAAAAGAGATCTATAAAAAATAGGATGGCTTGTCTCGTATCGCCGAAGGAAATGCAGTTGTATTAGAGTAACATTAAACGTCCAGTCTGTGTCGATTGCTTTTTTTTATCCACTTCTGTTTAACCCCAGGGAAAACGACGTTTGAATACGAAATTCTTTTCTTACTCAGTTTATCCGCCGATTGACTAACATACGCGTCATGTTGACTGACAGCGTTCTGGGAGAAACAGACAACAGAACGTCTTCATATATAGACCTCAGCCCCTTTGAAACCATTTTGCCCTGCACCTCTCTAGTGGTGTCTTTAAATGCTACTTTTTCTCTTTTGCTTTTACTCTCTATTCTCCATTTTGCATTTCTCTAAACAGCTTTCTCTCTATATCACTTCCTCTGTTTCTTTCCATCTCTCTCTCCATCTCTTTCTCACACACACACACTAACATTGGTACCCCCATATAAAAGTCTCGTAGCCTCCAGCTATTGGTGAATAAGCCTGCATTTAAAAGTAGATTTTTTTCTCTCTTTTAAAACCATTCTTTTTCTTTTCCTTTTTTCGAATCCTCTGCACGATTTCTTCCTTAATCCAAATTTTTTTTATTTTATTTTATTTTGTGTATGTATCATTTTTCTTTGCTTTTAACAGAATGTATCTTTTTTTCGATTGTTACTTTTACTCATTATTGTGTTTTTCTACACCAGGAGGATTGTGTGGCTTTCACTGAAGTTCAAGTAACAGCAAGTCTCTTGTATAATTATATAACTGAACTTTTGTCCCCATCTTAACTGTTATTCTAGAAAAAAAAACGTTTCTGTTTGTGACATTGTCGCGATATCATATGGGATTAATGATGTGACTCAAAAGATTTTCGATAACAGTCGGTACCCCGTAATGGACCCACTCGGTCGCGTCGCTACAGTAGTCTATACTGTTTCTTGAGATCAATATAACAAAGTTGAACTGCCTCTTACTAAAAATTCAATTAAACTTCTTTTCACTAGAAGAAAGTCTTTCCTTCATAGTGTTAAATGGCACAGCGCATATGGTTTATATTGGCTACATTTATTGTTCTTATTAAGCAAACTTAATTTTTGTAAGTGAAGGAGAGTGAGAGAGAGAGAGAGAGAAGAGGTATCTGAGAGGAGAAATTTCCAGTTTTTTTTTGCTGTGGGCTTCTTGAACAGCTCTATCTAATTTTTCCATTATACTGCCTGAATATATATAAATAAAAGTACTAGTAAATGTCGATTCTTCAGCCATAAAATCAAAGGAGGACCATTAATATTTTTCATTAATTTATTCGAACTGATGTTCCCATATTAACATATAATTTGAGCATTTTAAGAGTTTTATTGTTCGGTTTTCTTCCTGAGTCTTTTGAATTTGTTTACTTTGAAATTTCGAAAGATTAACCTCAGAAGGAATCTCACCACGCAGCAATATCGGGGGGAGTCTGTTTTTGAATCTTTAGATAGAATATGGGATTGGGTTCGCAAATTATTCAGTGATTAGCTAATTTTCTATTTTTGAATAACTTCCAATTTGTACGACTGATTTGAAGTTGTAACCGAGCCTATTTGTTTTAAAAAGGACAACGATAGTGGAAAATGATTTTTCCACCACGTAATTGTGGGCAATTAGCAAAAATACACCAACCTTACTAGGATCTGTCTATATTTCTGAGATGAGGTATTATGTGCATTATTTACATTATTCGGGCTATTGTCCTCATCTTTGTCGCCATATTTATTACATATATTATTATTACAATATTTCGGCCTTCTTCAGGTGATTGGAATGTCGAACTGAACCCTTTATTTCGCTCACTGGGGTAAACTGTTCTAGTTCCACGTGCCATGTTTAATGGATGTCAGTTATCAGTTATCTCCTGTTAATTTCTCTCTGAAAGTTCTCCACTGTCTGGGTATTGAAATCACACTTTTGGGTCCTCTCACTGGATCTAACCAACGCATTTATCCACTGTGCCATATGTCTTTGATGAGGACAATAGACCGAATAATGTAAATAATGTCCTTTTTCGGAATTATTCATTGAGTTTTCATATCAGTAGTATCCTTATGTCGAATAATATACACTCATTGATAATACAAACTCAAAATTCTGTAAATAGTAATCCTCATGTATAACATGATGTTTTATAATTTGTATTAGCTAAATTTGGCCTAAACGTAATATTTCTCAATATTACAGTTCCTTCTGTTTAGTTCTCTGTAGCCTAGTAAAACAGACTGAGACATTGATACTGCTACCGCAGGCCGCATATAAAAGACATAAAATATTCTTCCATTTTGTTTACCGACTAAAGTCAGTCAGACTGTGTATCACAAACTAAATCTTCTACGGAGTCAGGAATCTGTTTATTATTTTGACCATGATGTCTAAGGGATCACCTTAAAGAAATGGAAGGCTTATATACATACTCAAAAGGGAATCGAGCAGTTTGATAACCTGTATGCACCTTTTATCACCCTTGATGGAATAGTCTGTGTCAATAAATAAACAAAAAAACAAAAAACACTCGATATTTTCATATCGTTGTCAGTTTTAGCCATATTTATAGTGTTAATGTTCCACTAACAATTTGATCAAATGCAAAACCTGACGACACAAGTGTGTTTAAAATTCAATCAAAGCTAAAGTCAAAGATATATCTTGAATCATCAGAATTTCTGAAGTATGAAAAAAAGATATCATCGAATAGGGTTTGAAAACCAGCCATTGGAAACAGGACAAGCGTCATTTGAACAACGTCATGGAGATCACAAAGAAGATGGAAACAATGCCTGACAATTTCATGGAAAATGTTTGGTGATGCCAGCGCTTTATGAACAGACAAAAGCTATCAGTTCAGAAGAAGGACAAGATCTCCCTGTGGACGGTGATAGCATCAAAGATGACGATGACATCTACTTCGCTGACATCTATGAAAATATCATGACGCTTATCTTTTGTGCAGCCTGCATTGAAGCAGACTAAAATGTACTTAATATCTATGTGAATATGTTTTTTTTTAAAACACAGTGTTTGATTAGTGACTTAGATAGTTTGTTACGCATTACTGAGTTAGTATCAGGAATACAACTTTGTGTCCTAAATAAATAGCACACATTGTCGGAAAAAGTTGTTTTTTAGGTTTCCTGTGTACTAGATAGTTATAATATTTAAAAATCTGGCAAAAGTAGAGCTTATTATGCATAAATAATTCTGATCAATTGGTGGCTCAAATTATACATTAATTGATAAGACATACTCAGAAATATATCGATTTTAATATTCCTTCTGTTTTAAGTAATACTACCTCTGAATGTTTCCATCTCTTCCAATAAGTTTAAAGAAATCCGATGTTCTGGATTGTTCCAAGTGTTTCGATAATCACTGGCGCGACTGTCACCTTTAATACTCAATGTTATAATGCCCGTATGAATGCGTTGTCCTGGTTAATAATATCTTTAAAAAAAAAAAAGGACCAAAGATTAGTGAAGAAAATGATTAATCCCATGAGGGACACACATTAATAATGCAATAATAGCGAATATCGCAGTTCAGTGCGGCAATGCGTACGAACCAACGGTAAGTCTTGAACCCACTTTGCGATCCCTGTTCCTATGAGCAGACGTCCTACTCATAGGGAATGAACGAGTCTATGTTGAACAATTAGTGTACAGAATGTCGGTGGTCAGTCTACACAACACTCAACTTTCTCAGTTTTCCGGAAAAGTGTAGATTATTATTTGTTATTGTTCGTCCATTCAGATTCATTCTATAATTCTCTGAATATCTTTGTCATACAAATGCGTTTACATTAGTTTGTCATTTCTCAGTAGGCAGAAGGAGTAATTTCTAAATGTTATATTGAACTCTATTGAGGGGAATGTTTAAAAATAGTTTATGTATATATTTGTTTTCAGTGGATGTTCATATGTTTCTGATTTTAAATTAATATGAGGAACAGACTTTTGAAAAAATGCAGACAGTAACATAAAATATGTTTAATTTACTTTATTTTTTTTATCTTACACTATGTAAAATAAAAACAATTTCAAACCATATGCCTCAAACTCCAGGCAGTTTGACAAAGGGTGACATTTCCGGTAAAGGAAATATCATTTAGGTTTACTTCTAAATAATTGACCGTGTTAATTCAAATAAAGAGGTGATCAAGATATACGACGGGTGGAAATTGAATTCCCGAAATATCCTGGTGATTTCTGTTGCTTACCTGTACACTATTGGCTACTGTTATATTAAAATATTTCTCTTTTGAAGTTATTCACGTCCGAAGATTATGGTACCATTACAGGAAACATTGTCGGATCCCGTTTTTGGCAATGACTTTTAGTAATATTGTCATCTAGGTGCAAGGAATTTCAGCAGATCTTTGTGCTTTCGAAGGATTTTTAAATTCGGCAATAGCTGAAAATCATAGGAACATACGTCTGACAATAAAGTTATTAGTCTTTTTATGTAATATGGATGTTTTAGTTAAGAATTCACAAACACATAAGGCATCATGTACAGAAAGACCCCAATTGTCATGCATGATTTCGTCTGAATATCTTCACACAAAGCATTCATCAATTCTAAAATAATATTTGCATCAGTGTTTTTAGGTGCTTTCTTTCGTGATCGTGCACCTTTGACTCATTTCTTTGTAGAATAACCGGTGCCAATAAAAACACTTTGTCATATTTTATAATAATTAAGTTTCACTAGCACTTTGATCAAACGTCATGCAACACCTGAGGTTAATCTTCTGAACATGTAAAACTTTCTTTACTGCTCGGTGTCGAAAGCTCTGTGTCTATGGAAAGTGGATATTTTTTTAAAGATCTGGATGTCATTAACTCCGGCAATACTCTGCCGTTGTTTCGGATATTAAATTTTTCATATTATTTTATATGAATATATATTTCTGAATGTGTTTTTGCGTCTTCTGTGGTGTGGCTAGAAAAGTAGATGTTTCCAATAGGAAAATTGATAGAATTTTGATAATTTGTAACGGTGTTGCTGATCTCACAGAGAATAAATATAGAGGAGTATTTCAAATTATTAATGCCAATTGACCGTGAGTAAAGTCTCCCACAATATTTAAATAATGATATTAGCAACAATATATTGATATAACACTGGCAGTAATCAAGTGCAATGTGTTAAACTGGGGAAACAATCATTCTACCTTATTTATGTACATTTAGTATTCTGGTGTATGAAGGTAAGCTTAGTAAATACCAATAATTCTCAGAAGTGATTTTAACAACATCCACAATGAAAAGGATAATACCCTGATTCCTGCAAATGATTTGAGTTGGAATTTGAAAATAGATTCTGTTAGAACAACCCTCAAAAATTTCCTGAATAAGTGAAAGTTAAGAAAAATATGCGGATAGAAATTAAAATAAAAAAATCAAATGAGACTTGAATCAGAACAAAGGTTCAGCGTAGAGACTGTAGAAAATATTTAGGTTAATGAATGTGGTTGCTGTTGTTGATCAAAATGTACACAATAAAAAGAATATGAAAGAAATCAAGAAAAATGAACAATACTAATGTTGAGATCATATGTATATTCAATGTATTTATTGGAACGGTGTCAAAGATGATTGCCAAAATAATAGAAATATTGGTAATACGAGAAAGAATGAAAAATAATGACTATAGTATTATTGGAATCAATAAGGATATTGAAACAGGCTGGACATTTGAGAAGTAATGTACCTTCATACTCAACATAGACGAAAATATGTGAGTTTTATCAATCGAAAATCAGCTTAGGTTAATTTTGGTACCAGACCACACAATGTAGATTGGATTTATTGTACAGTTTCGTAAGGTTTGGTATGTTTTAACGCATATCAACTTCAATGGGTTATTTATAGACAAGATTATTTCAGTTAATATAATTTTCAAAATGTATTGCTGGTAATTTTATTTTCCAAAAATGTCTTGCTGGTATTTTTTTCAGAAATATATTGCTGATAATATTTTTTCCAAAAGATTATTGCTGGTAATAATGTATTGCTGATAATAATTTTTTCTTCGAAACTTCATTGCTGGCAATAATTTTTTACACCAATATATTGCTGGGAATACAACCTATTTTTACACGTTTTGGAGGTTAACTATTTACTGATAGCTGGGACTATATTTAGTCGTCCCCCCACGAGGGCGTCATGTGGCACAAGGCCTTTTTAACGTGGGCATTTCCGAGCCATTAGGCTCGGCCAAAAAATAGCCCATTTGAACCCGTATAAACGGGTTCAGGGCCGGTTTTTTTATATATTTCTTCCATAAGTAAATACAAAGGAAAGAAAATAAAAGCTGTCGTGGACCTGTTTTTGCTAGCAGACTAGAGTATTATGAAAGCAAAAAGCATGGCAAAACTTAAAGATTAAACCTGAAGAGGACGTGCAAGATAATGATATGGGTTGGTGGAAATGCGATTTTAGAAACGTGTCAAAATCAGTCGTAGGATCATTAGATAAATTTGAGTAGCTAAGAAAGCCCGAGTCTGCCTAAAGTCTATAAGGACACTGCGAAACGAGCTGCATATTTAGTCACATATGTAGTTACTTGTTACACAGAGGTAGTCCTGAGATATCTAATTTCAACATACACATTCATTAATTACGATTATAATGGTCACCTTTTCTTGGCTCTGTATGCGTGGGTTAATTAGAGTATCATTAAAACAACAAAAAAATTCCGTCTAACAGCAT
>CAHIKZ030001313.1:2482500-2515000 GCA_903632075.3 Acanthosepion pharaonis
GCTGTTTCACTTATCAGCGGTCAAAGTTAGAAATAATTCTTAAGATTTACTTATTTTTATATCCTTTATTTATTTATCAAAGAGTTTGGGATAGACACTTGAGATGTTAAGAATTCGGCTATGCCAAGAAGAGGATGTAAAATTTCCATTTTCCTTAAGTAGAAACCATTAGCATTACTTAAAAGATAAACGTTACTGCTGCTTCTTGTTATAGCCGAATTGTTAGCAAAAAGTATACATAGTCAGAAATATAAAGAGACAACTGGAATTTATGGAACACATAACGAGGAAGGAGGCTTGGAAAATTTAACACTCACAAGACATATCGAAGGTAAAAGGTACAAATGGAGGTAATGGCCGCCTATCTGGTGAGATAATGTGAAATGATGGCAAAACCAGGGAGTAGGAGGAAATGTAAAAACAGCAACATCAGAAAAAGAATCGGAAAGCTATAATGGCCTACCTCAAGAAGTCATAACGTCCATGAACAAGAAGAACAGTATTGATGAGAACATGAATTGTTAGCTACTTATTGACAAGACTGTAAGCATTATTTTGCGTATAATTTAAAAAAAAAAAACATTTTTTTTAAAAGAGTTTTCCGGAAAATTGAGTTCCTAAATATACTTGCTACCACTTTTACTCGTATTGATGAGGGTTTACTTCTAAACTTCATATTTTGTTGTTGTGTGGGAAGATGACATCTTGATTATGGCATTATTTTACCTTCAAGTTATATGTGCTCTCCATTTTCCTTCTTGCTACTTTTGGATGTCATCAAGTGGACTTGGTTTTGTTATTTGGTGAAGTTCATTGTAATATAATGGAAGAAAAAATGTCTACTTTAACAACTATTGGATTTATTCGCTAGAATCAAGTTTTAATTATTGATCCGAGTAAACGCTTGTCTATCGCTGATAGGTTACATAAGGCATCTATATGAAAGTCTAGATTGGATGACGTTATTTAACAATATGCTTCAAATTGTTAAGTTAATATTTTTGTTTTGTAGTACCATGCATTGCTGGCGAAACTTATTACCCTTAGCGATAACGAATGTACTGAAGTTGAAAGAAAGAAATAATTGCACATTAAGTTGGCTAAGATCTATGGTAAGAAAGAACATTAAGATCTACGGTAGGGAAAAGCATTAAGATCTGTGGTAAAAAAAGAACATTATGATCTGTTGTGAGACAGAACATTAAGATCTGTGGTTAGAAAGAACATTAAGATCTTTGGAAAGAAAGAACATTAAGATCTTTGGAAAGAAAGAACATTAAGATCTATGGTAAAGAAGAATATTAAAATCCGTGATAAGAAGGAACATTAAGATATGTGGTAAGAAGAAACATTAAGATCTGTGCTAAGAAAGAACATTAAGATCTTTGGAAAGAAAGAACATTAAAATCTATGTTAAGAAAGAACATTAAAATCTATGAGAGGAAAGAACCTTATACTGATCACCTAAAATTTATTAATAATTTTATAATTGTTCTTTTAGAACATGTAGTAGGATAGATTATCGGCGAACAAAAGATCAACATTATAAGATATTCAGAAGGTGCGAATGTTTAATAAAAAGACATCTTAGACAACGAAATAAGGAAAGGAAACTGAGTTAACTATAAACGGAGAGAATATAGAATGCATAGTTTTCAGCAAAATGTTCAAATCGGTGTGTAAGCTACCATATATCAGGTTAAAGTCAATCGGTTACTTTATCTGGGTAGTATGGCAACAGATTACGGAATGTGTAACACAGAAATCCCTAAGTGAATTCGAATAGCAAAGTACCTTCGATAATCAAAGGAAAATTGTTAGAAGTTAGAAGCAAAAGAAATGCTAATGAATTTCTATATAAGATCTAATCTTCTACATGAAATGTTTTTCAGCGATAAAGAAAAGACTTAGAGTGACAAAGACGCAGCTGTTGATATTACCATGGACACAACAAACGAGCAAGGTTAAAAAGATTTTAAACAATATGGAAACTTAAAATTGATATCAAAGTTTAAGTGGATTTTTAACGGTATCTTACTTTTTAAAATTAATTTATGCTGCAACCGATTTATTTTGTTTTATATTTAGGGAAAATGGACAATTTTTGTTATTTTTTATATATATTTTCAGATATAATCCAACTGATATCAGGAATGTTATAATTCTATTTATTTTAATATTTTCGAATAGTTGTTTTAGGTTGTTTATCTTGAAGAAAGTGTGTCATTTGGAGTGAAGATCAATACATTCAATTAGAAAATGTTGTAACCATATATTGGGTTTAGCATATAGGACACCATGATGTCAGTTTCAGTCAGAATGAATACGTAATTATAGTGTGACTTATTCGTAGTCATGTTATAGTAACTTTTCTATTGGAGAATTTCCATAATGACAGTTTTTTTTCCTAAGGGTTGGTAAGACTGTATTTAGTTTATTTGGGGTTCTTCTGTTCCATTATTCCTGCAATTTATTTTGCATACATTTCTTAATTAATGATTTGGTTCAATATATGGAATTTGGTAGTTCTCTTTCTTTAGTCTTAATGCCTGTTTAGCCCTTTCATCTGTTGTATCATTGCCCTTCATTCCTACACGGATAGAAATCCAAACGAACGGATTTTCTTCAAATATTTTAGTTATCAAAGCGTTTTCCTGCTTTTTGTTTTTGATAGATATGGAATCAGAAATGGTGATGAATTTTGAATATTTTATCACTACAAAAATAGCCATTTTGTTTCAACACTTGGTGTCTAATCAAGTGATGGTGTTGAATGTAGAAAAAATAGTTGTATATATATATATATATATATATATATATATTGCTTCAGAGATACGTAATAAATAAAGATAGCACGGAGAATTTAACACTCACAGGACATACTAAAAGTAAATGATGCGGAGGTGGGTAAACAGAGTTAATATCTATCTATAAAAGGCAGGTTGTGTGTGTGTGTGTGTGTGTGTGTGTGTGTGTGTGTGTGTGTGTGTGTGTGTAACGAATGCACGGCCACAATTTTCGACGGATTTGCACCAAAATTTACATGCTCCAAGCTAGCGCGAAGGCCAAGACCGACATTGTATTTCCCAACTCCCATCGATAGTGGAAATAATCGATTCTGGCCAGAGTGAGAGCCTATAACTGGCTGCTACGAATAGGCAGGGAGATTCTATTGGCCAGCGTGAGAGCCAACAGCTGACTGACACGAATGTTAACTAGCATGCAAAAAAAAAATCGATAGCTGCATTCGTCACAAGTGGGAAAAATTTAAATCTGCATGGCACTTTACTCCAATTGGCTCATTCGAAACTCAATGTTGATTCTGATTCCGCAGAACTGGGTTGTGTGTGAAAATGTATTTGTTGTTAACATTCATTTTCATTCGGTTTTACCAGTTACGAGTCCTTTTTTAAATCTGATCGTTTTGCGTTCATTTTGTTTAGTTCTTTTTTCGTAACAGATTTAATGTTTAGTATAGAGCTTAGAAAAAATTCGCAGTGTGAGATAGGCAAGAAGTAAGGCATGTAGCACCATCAGCGCGGCAAAGGGCACTCCTTTAAAGGCAAGGATGGGCAAAAATATTTTAAGCCAAGTGATAGCGATTGCTGCATGAGTCGTACGATTTTTTAATCAAGCACGGGCAACGCCGAGCCATGCTGCTAGTTAAGTAATAAGTGTGTGAATAATTTATTTGTCTGTTTAATGGCATATCAACTCCTTTATGGGTCATTTACTGCCGAAATTTGATTTTCTCAGGAGCATAATATATGTTATCCTGTTTTCACTATTGAATACATGGTAGAAGTCACATCGTGGCCGAGAACTTGAGCGTGATGGCCTTGTTCAAATTGTTTTTCACACTAGATAAAACGCTCTTTCACTAGAAACTCTAACTAAGGTTTGCTCAGCATAGTTGCAGTATAAAAACATCTGGGCTCTGTGAGTGTTGAATAAACGCAAATGCGCTTGGCAAGCGTCTGCAAAAGGCATTGGCTAGCCGCCCTAGTAGACAGGTATTCTCGAATACAAGTACCTAACTATACAATATCTGCTGCAAAGGTTGTCATAAGCGGGGCTGATAGTGAAAGCTTGTCCTCATAGCCTCTGTCAACTATGACCAGCTTCAAGCCTGAGAATGGGCAAATACAGAAAACCTCCGTCTCATAACCAGCAGCTTCTGGTAGATGAAGCTCGATAGCACAGGAAGGCAGTTCATATAGTGGAAGGAAAACTTCGATTTTAAACTACCGGTTTTTATGGTTATATCCAAATACGGGAACCCCTAAGACGATTGCCTGTCAACACTCATAACTTTCCGGCTATTTCCGCAGTCAAGATGTCCTCTTTTCGATCTTGCAGTTACGGCCGAGAGTGTGTCAATGTAGTCTTGGCAGCGGACGGCCTCCATATACAATAGCCTGCACCCTACAGAGGTCACTTCAGTTTCACCACCAAAGGACTGATTTTTCAACAGAGAGGATGCTACTTTTATCTCGTGATATAAACGGAATCCTACTGAACATAAACCATTATTAACTGTTTCTAGACTGGAAATCTGTCATGACATAGTAGTTAAGAAAAACAATTGTTTAAACAAATATTATAAGTGGATATAAACATGACTTGGCACTGGGTATAGTTTAGGATAGACTATATTATATCCGGAAGTATGACGTATATAAAATATATCCGTGTTATTTCGGAATTGACTAAATTATAACAAAGTGCATTCTGTGAAGCATTACAAACAGACTGTTGACATTTCTAGAATAGATTTTGAGGAAAGGACATATTAATAGCAAGATGAACAGGGAGAAGCAGCGTTTAATAAACAACCAAGCTCGTGGAAATGGTTGACAGAAATGGGATTAGCATGAATAAAAAAAGACAAACTTTACTAATAGCTACAAGAAATTGTGAAGAGCCATGATCACTCACGCCCTGAAGGGACAGGGCATATATAAGAAGACATTCTGTGAAGGGGTTAATCTTGGATGCTAGACGATTATCTGATAAAGTTCTGGGAACATATACCCGGTGGAGAGGTAGAGACTATGGTATTGAATAAACAGAGAATATCTGTATAAATAAAGCGCAGTGTACGTGAGTCCGTCCGTCTGTCCGTTTTTCGATCTCGGCGAATTATAAATAACCTGAATTAACAGGTAGCAACATTGTAGTAACATGCAATTAAAAATTAAATAAATAACTCATTTAATGTTAAATTTAAATATAGAACAGAGTGAAAGGTTTTAAAAAATCCTTTATTGAAGATTTAGTTTTAATTTCTCTTTTCGTCGCAATAGCAATTGATATAATCGAATTAAACCATAATTAAAACTTAATCGGGGAACTTAAGTTGTTCATATTTTTTTCTTTTTCTAGCGCGCGTACTCTTAAGTTTTCGAAATGTGTTGCTGATATTTTGTCCAAAAATATATTGGTGGTGGTTCGTGTGCCATAAAGTCTTTTAAGAATGGCTTTATGTGAATATATTATAAAGAATCGTAATTTTAAAAAGAAAATAAAAATTGTACACAAAATAAAAGTAATTAAACTACAGAGATCGATTGCGAAGATTATTCCAAATTAGGGTGTCGAATAAAGATAAAATAATTTTATTATTTCTAAATTCTTATAAATTTTACGTGCATCTGATGCTGAAGGTAAAAAGCCGAATACCCAAAAGCCCTCCGCACTAGCTAGCCTTATGTCCACCCGAAGGCCAGTTACTAAGCTAGTACGTCAATATATGGCTTGTTGGTTTAAACAAGTTTCACTCACACAGGAACACGTGTGTCAATGTAAAGTCTATGTCTAGAATACTGATTGGTTATTTGATTGATTGATTTGGTCTTGACGGCTTTTCCACCGGTTGTCGGTTATTTAAAGTAGAAACATATTTTCAAGTTTAGGAATTTTTCAGTATCTGTCTATATTTCTGAGATGAGGTATTATGTACAATATTTACATTGTTTGGACTATCGTCCTCATCTTTGTTGCCATATTTATCACAATGCTTCGGACGTTGTAAACTCCGGCCTTCTTCAGGTGTTTGAAATGTAGAACTGAACCCTTTATTTCGCACGCTGGGGTAGACTGTTCTAATTCAACATGCCATGTCTAATCGATGTCATTTATCAGTTATCTTCTGTTAATTCCCCTCTCCACGTTCTCCATCGCCTTAACCAGGTATTGAACTCACACTCTTTGTCACTGGATCAAACTAACACCTTTATCCACTGTGCCATGTGTCCTTCAGCGAAATAAAGGGTTCAGTTCGACATTTCAACCATCTGAGGTAGGAATTTTTGTGGGTGAATATTGCTTTAAAATGTTGAGAATAACATTGATTTTTCCAGATTCAAGTTCTCCTATCTAAGCCATAACTGGAGGCGAGTTACCTTTTCATCCTGGTTCCTTTCATTAATTTATTTATTTCCTGGGTGGGTGAGCAATGGATTCTGTTATGGTGTTGGACCATAGAAAGATAACACGGACTCGGATATAAGGTTAATGAGTATATTCTCGGAAAAAAGTAGTACAACGGTAAACGTGGACAGGAGAGTACTTTCTCTCACTGGTGTCTTGATTCACTCATTCACTCACTCGGTGATACACTCTTGGTGACTAACACCTGGTGACTTCAGTATTTAATATCCCACCCACGAGGAATATATGTGGCACAAGGCCGAGTTTAAAGTGGGTTTCTCCGAGCCCGCCAAAAATATACCCTTTGAACCCGCCTAGACGGGTACAGGGCCTG
Organism: Acanthosepion pharaonis; assembly: GCA_903632075.3. NCBI lineage: Eukaryota > Metazoa > Mollusca > Cephalopoda > Sepiida > Sepiidae > Acanthosepion > Acanthosepion pharaonis. The sequence continues at coordinate 2,489,267 of CAHIKZ030001313.1, forward strand.
TCTACCTCCCCCGAACGAATCCTTGCCCTTCGGCAAAGCTTCGTCCGGGTTCCTATCTGCCAAAGCAGAGAGTTGGACAGACGTCACCTGGTGACTTCTTCCTACTCATAGTTGGTAGCCACATTATATAAGTGTGGAAGAGTCCATTTGTAGGTAGGTTAGGTTCCCACAATAGATTCGTACTTTTCCCATGGTTATTCGGACGTAAATGAATATAACGAACCCGATTAGAATTTGAACTCGGCTCTAGCGATTTCGCATTCCGTTGCACCAACCTCACACCCACTGTTCAAAATATATGATGAAATGAAAATAGAGGTAATGATTTCCAATAAATCTGGGTGTTAAGCTATTGGTATTTAATGAATACTTTAGTCATAAATGAGTCAATAAACCCTTAGTTAATGCATGAATAGAATTTTGTGTAAATATTATTTGAATAATGAAGATAGGTCAAAATGGCAGCCGATGTCCAAAATGACATCAATTCCGTCGTTGAATTGGACAAAAGATGGATTGTTAATTTTAACGCCTCCAAAACTTAACTTCTTCCCATTAATGATCTAAGAAACCCTTCGCTGTCTTCCATCAACATGGCTGATGCTAACCTCCAACAAAGTAACCCTTTGCGCCTTCTTAGGCTCACGTTCTCTGCTTATATAAAATGGAAAGCTGGTGTTGAATCCATTGCTAGATCAGCTGTTAAGAAGGTCGTGCGAGGGGTTTATTCTTTCCAGTCTGTATCTTACATATCTTTAAGTCTGTCATTAATTTATGCATAGAATATTGCTGTCACTTATAATCCGTTGCTCTATTATTTACCTTGATCTCCTTGATAAGATCTAAAGAAGAATCAGCAATATTATTTGATCTGATGTGTCGGCTCGGCTTCAGTCACATGCCAACCGCCGTAAGATGGGCCTATGTATTTTCTATAAATACTTTTATGGCAAGTGTTCGCTATGGTAACTAGAATTTTAAAAGGTAAGTGCAGTATTAGACTGGAGTCGAAATATCACCAAATTACACTTGAGTTGGCTAGATGGAGCCGTTAATTCTGTGCTAACAGTTTCTTTTCTCGTACGTCTTGCTTATGGAATTTTTTTTCCGGATCCATTCTTTCCAGCAAAATTTAATCTACAAAAATTTAAAGGTAATATTAACTGCTATCTACTGTCCTCCTGGTTACTCTTTTCTCTCGCCACCCATTTTTCAAGTTTCTGTTTCTAATTCTTCCACACCCTGTAACCATTTGTGTCTTAGTGGCTTTACTACCTTGTGTGGGAGTGGGGTGATACCGATTAAAAAAAAAGAAAAAAGAAAAAGAAAATTTGGATGGATGGATCAACAAATCAATCGATCTATCAAATGGAAATCCTAATATAAATCTTGTACTAAAGTTTGTTGCGTATTCAGGAGTAGAAGGATTCTAAAATATAAAAACGAAAGGCGGGTAGCAAAAAGTATAGACAAGAAGAGGATCAATGTAGCGGAGATATATATGTACAATGTAAGATAGTGTCATATATAAAGAGAGAAGAGAAATAATGAAGTTGAAGAGAGAGAGAGAGAGGAGAAGAATATATTTGAGAAGAGGGGAAGATAAAAAGAGAGAAATGGAGATAAAGTGGGACAAAGTTGAAATTAAAAAAAATGAAGATGAGGAAAGAAAAAAAGCATCTGCAAAGGAGAGTTAAATCTCCATCGGGGAGCATTTCATTTATTTCTTTAGTTCTTGCCTTTTGGGAGAACCTTACAAAATCAAATAAATATATTTCGAAAAAGGACAAAAATCAAAACGTCAGCGTTAATATCTCAGAGGAGAAAAACTCGCAAAGATCAAAGAAGACAGCGTTCTTTTTGGCTGTCATTGGCATCATGAGATTCCTCTCCCATCATGAGTCAAAAAAGCACAGGGATCACATCGGTCGACATGACCGGATAAAGGTTGCTGACAAGAAGATGACGTACAAATCAGTGCGTGACACTCGAAAGAGTTCACTAGAGCCGACACGAAGATTATGCGTGTCTCTCCAAGAACTGCGCATGCGTGGATCAGGTAACCGCAGACTGATTTTCGACTGGTTGATTCTGAGAAATTTCGACTATAATATGAGGTGGCAAATGTAAAAAAATGTAGAAAATATTAAATACTGTATTTGTTTACACAAAGGTATTCAAAGTAAAATATTTTTTTTTGCAGCGGAGAACACGTATGCTTAATAAGATTACTTTGATGTCTTTATCGGAAGAGGTACTGTTAGAGAACTTGCCCTCAGATGTTCATGCATGCAAACAGAGATGCCCTCATTCTATTTCTTTGCCCACCCTTGCCTTATGTAATCTATCGATGCATCTATCGAGATATCTAGCTACAGGGTGTTACAAAAATAGTGTATATATATATTGTTCATAACAACTGTAGTTCTTAAAGGTGTAGCTTGTTGAAAGTAGTGAACAATTTCATAAACTTTGCGCAGAAGATCATTTCATAGTTATTATTTCACCTCATATTATCTAAAGTGTGAAACGTGTCTTCAAACTATGCAAAAGAGTGCAAAACCTCCGTCTATCGTATATGAGCTATATGGTATTGTTCTCTTTGGCAAGTGAAAATGTTATCAGCTTGAAAATGTCACTATTTTCACTTGGGATGTAAATGAAAAGTACATATATACGTACGTATAGCTCTCTCTCTCCACACACACACACACACACACACACACACACACATATATATATATATATATATATATATATATATATATATATATATATATATATATATATAAAAGTGAACATTGAAGTCTTAGAGGCGACAGTCTGTTTTATGCTAGACGCAATCGTCTAGCATGAAAAACAGACTGTCACCTCAAGTGTTTACTTCAATGTTCACTTTTTATATTTACACACGCTCTATCTCTGATATTAAGCACTTTATCCCATAAATATAGCACACCTTAAGGCTATTTCTTTATATATATATATATATATATATATATATATATATATATATATATATATATATATATATATATACTTTTTTATTTACATAAGCTCTGATACTGAAACACATAACACATAAAACATAGCATAACTTAAGACTATATTTTTTATTATACATATATGGAGAAAATGTATGGCAAAAGTAGAAAAATGTTTACTTGTGAAGCGTTTCATCCTTCAGTACTTCATCGGAATGTTGGTAGAACTACACATTCTCAAGAACGAGGGATGCTGGGAATTTTAGAATTATTCCGATTTCATTTCGAATCAATTTCTTTCCATCACTTTGTCACATTTATAGTGGTAGAAATCTCAATTCATACAAGTTTCCTTGAAGACGCCTAAGAAGACACTGCAAATAAGTTCTGCTTTGTTACATACGTATCAAGTGATTTCCTTTCTGGACATAGAGTGTATAAAAACTGTCTAAAAGGGCGGTAAATCCGGGAGCTTTCGGTTAAATTATTACCCATTATCAATGCTGAATTTGTTTAACTATGTATGACTTTTTTATATGTATGAATACGTATAGGGATGTGTTTTTAAATCTCGCATTTTGTATTAATTCCGGCCTTATCTTTATTCCATACTCTTACTTTAAGACATTTTTCGTATTCTGTGATATAAATATACACAGAAACCTATCGCGCTATTAGAAAGAAATTTCAAATGTCTTATCCTAAGCTAAGTTCATTTCATATAAATACAAAAATTTTTTAGTCTTAGTTTTAAAATTGTATTTTGCTAATCTTCTAAACAGAAAAAAATGTTTTGCACATCTGTACACCGAAAACTGAACTATTTCTTGCTTCAAAAACTGGTTTCGCTCATAAGTAGAAAACGTATTTAATAGACTTGACTTCGCTTCGTAGTCCGCTAGTGTTGAAAGGCGCAAGTCTAATAGATTTTATAGGAAGAGATTCTTTTGAAAATCCGTATACTGTACATTGTCTTATTTCTTACTCCGAAAATTAATCGAATAAATAGAAAATATATTTACTTAACTTAGATTAGTATTTTCGAGGGACAGAATAGCTTAAATACAGAATATCTTAATGTGTATATGTTCCAGATAGGGAGAATCTGCTTCACTGTACACTGGCCTATAGTTTGCTTCGAAAAATGATAACTAGAAATTGAATATATATTTACAAGACTTGAATTTGTACAGTACGAAGAACAAACGGGTTAAGTGTAAGAAATTGTAGTGCGCCAGTCTTTCAAAGATAATGTGTATGCCTGCCTTGAACATAATCCTTTGTAAATCTGAATATTGTTTAAATTTATTTTTTCGATCTTTTTCATTCGGACATCCATTTTCAGTAACCAAATATGTAATTAAGTTCTTTTTGGATAACCTTACTTACGGTGAAATGATTAAAAATAGGAAAATATATAAATTTTCAAAATATCAGCTTCCTTATTCTTAGAGCCTGTTTCTAAAAAGTATAAGTGATGGAACAGAAAAAAAATGTCAATTGAAATGACAAGTGAGACAATCTATTTTGTAATTGAATGTCATTTTAACATCGAATGTTCTACAAGGTTTGTGGGCCGTAGATCGACTTTCCAAATGAATATAGGTTGGCCATAAATAATTCTTATTTGATTTTTCCTCTTTCTTTGTCTCTTTTCAGAAGTAACTACTCCATTTAACCTTCCCTTTTGAATTTTTTCGTCTTGTAGTTGACGTTCTCCGTTGTATTTGTGTGTTTAAATTTGAGTAAAATTTCACGTATGAATCGTTCATCATTTTGATTACAGATAATCTTAATATTGAACGGCCATCGTGTTTTTATTTTTTACTTTTCTAACGTGCTTCTACAGGCCACCCACTCATGATTCTAAGGACAGACACCCCTACAATCTGTTTCCACCTGTCCCTCTTAATATATTAGAATGTCAGTTAAACATCGCATGTGGGCTGCAGATCGACACTCCAAATAAGTTATCTGAATGTTCATTCTTTGATATAAGTTAACTGAAAGTTTAAACCTGGACTGTTTTTTCTTGCAAAGTTCATTCAGAGGTTGGTCTCTACTATTTTTAATTCTTTCCTTTTTATGTGCCATGTTCTATCAGGACGTAGGCGATCATGCCTCTCCACTTCCCCTTATCCCTTGTGGTTCTCAATAAGTTTCGTGCCTCTGCCAACTTTCCAAGACCACGTTCTGACATCCACTTGCTTAAGCCTACCAAGTATGTTATGCGTGCTTTCCTTTATCTATTTTCCTTTCTATTCAACCTGTGGGTATCAGATTCTCTAGGCCCTCTTTTCTCATTACGTGTCCCAGAAATATTTATTTGCCTCTTAGTTATGTTAAGTATAAGCTTTCTCCTGGTTTGCATCCTTTCCAAGATCTCATCCTTGCTCACACACTCGCTCCTTGATATGCTTAGCAGCCTTCGGTAGAACCAAATCTTCCTCGAGTCTCTTCTTCATCTTTGAGGAAACCGTACAACATTTGCTGCAGTATTTTGGGGAATTTCTAAAGACATGACGACTTTAACTAAGTTAAAACTTAGTATATTTCTTTTGTAAGAGTAAAGAAGCTTTCCTATCACCCGGTCAATAATCCACCTTTTCTCTTGAACAGAAGTAGAGGCTCATGAATTGTTTCTTGTTTATGAAAAGGTTCCGGATTCCTTTCATTTTCTCAGACTTTAATAGTGCTATTGTCATGAATTTTTGTGATATGTATGGATAGTGACAACGTCTCTTCCTATTGAGGCAAACCAGATTGGCAGTTATCTGGTTGTCTTTTACGACTAGTAGTTAGGAGCCCTAACTCTTGCGTAGCATCTTGAAAGGTTGCTCTGATCAAGAGTCTCATAATATGGGGTTCTTTCTCTGCCATGTCACGCATGGAAGGGTGTTCCTGCAAGCATTTCCAGTGGGCTACCGCGAAGCCACACTGTGTTGCAGTCTGTGCCAATTCTCTTCCCCCACGTGTTACATTAAGCGACTGATGGCTACTACTACCCTAGGCCTTTACTTACAAAAATGACACATTATGACTATAAGCAACCAAAGATATAAATCTAAACCAGTTCAACAAAAAAAAACAAAAAAAAAACAAAAAACCTAAACCCCTTAACCTTTCTTTCACCAATATTCGTGGTATTCGTACCAACTTCAACAGTGTGGGATCTTTCTTTCGGATATCCTAGCTCCCTGATAAACTATTTTTAACTCTTCAATCCCCTCCTCTGATTTCTCGATTCTTGGCGATCTCCCTTTCTTTAGGAATGACTCTACTATAACATGAATATCTCTCGCTGGCTAGGGAACGCTCACTTGAATCTCCAGACCATTCTTACATGTATCTCCGTCTCTCTCTACGAAACTCAGTCAGATATCCCATCTTTCTTTATCGTTCCACTTCCTCTTTTGACTGTTGCATGCTAGATAGTATTTGTGAAAATATAGACAAGGACATCTACCTATCCCCGTCTGCAAATATATTTGTATTCGGTGATTTTAATTCCCACCATGCCAGGCGTCCTGGGTAAGACGTTAAACTACATCCGCGTCCTGGGTAAGTCGTTAAACTACGTCCAGCAGCAAGGCCTATGATCAGGAGATTTTGAGTAGCGTGGAACCACCTCAATTGTTGGCGTTCCCAGGTCCACCCTGACGCGGGGTGGTAGCACCTGTTAGGATCCCAGCTATGGGCAAATAGTTATCTATTACCAGCAATACGTTTTTGATAAAAACTATTACCAGCAATAAAATTTTGAAGGAAATATATTACCAGAAACAGATTTTTGACAAAACAAAATATTACTCGCAATAAAAATTTTTGTCAGCATTAAATAACCCACTGAGGTGTTGATATGCCGTTAAACAAAATATACTCTATTCATACGAATCTGTTCTATAAATGTTGTCAGCATTAAATAATCTATTAAGGTTGATATGCCGTTAAACAAAATAAACCATACCAATCTAAACCAAAGAATACATACTCTATTCATACGAATCTATCATAAAAGTGTTGTCGGTATTAAATAACCCATTGAGGTTGATATGCCATTAAACAAAATAAACCAAACCAAACCACCGTGCTAGGAGGCTTAAGCACATTGACCCTGGCATCGCTACCATCCAAACTCTGAACTTCTCAATCATTCAATCTCTCATGCAAGTGATGAACTTCTCGATGCGTTTTACCATTAACCCGGATGTACAAGTTTCTCTTTTAGATCTCTTTTTTAATGTTATCCAGACTCATATCGTAACATGTAGCTTTATCTTCTTGTCAATTCTGATCATCTAGTATTATCTGTGAACATATCTTTTCGCTCCAAGCCAAGCACATCCTACCAATATAATATCTTTCTGTTATCAAAAAACGGATTGGGAATCGTTCCGTGATTTCCTTCGTGACATCCATTGGAATGAAGTTTTTAATTATTGTTCAAAAATGAGTGTTTGAGGTCTCCTCCTGGATAAAAGCCGGTATCGATGCATTTATTCCATAGCAAGTTAAATCGCTTTCATTTAATTGGTTCTCACCTGCATGCTCAGCCGCTATAGCCCACAGGAATTATTTCTTCCGACTGTACCAGAGTGACACGTCTGATTACAACAGACGTCTTTTTGTTTCTGCTCATAATGTGTGCGGGCGTATCCTCAAAGAAGCGAAGTTACTGTTTGCTGATAAAATGAAATAACGTATAGCATCTCTCAAGTTCGGTTCTAGAGAATATTGGCGGCTGTGCAAGAGTGTGCTGAACAACAGTAAAATTCTCAGTCTCTCATTTATTCAATCAGCTTGCACATAACCCCGTTAATGGTCTCAGGCATAATTTCTAAATTAGACTCCCATAAGGCAAGCGGAGGTGATGGGATACCAGCCGTCGTCCTAAAGAAATGTGCTCTGAGCTGGATCTAGTTCTCTCCAAACTCTACAACTATTGCCCCGCTGCCTCCTGCCTTGCAGCCTGTTGGAAGACCTCCTTTATAGCTCCTGTTTTTAATCACTCTGAAAAATATTCTGACTCCTCTAACTATCGCCTTATGAGTTTCCTACCGTTTTTTGACAGTGTATTCGAGGCTTTAATCAATACTGAAGTGATAAAGCATCTTACTTTTCACGACATACTCTCTGACAAGCAATATGCCTTTTATTTTGCCAGGTCAATCGCTGATGTGCTAACGGTCATCGCTTAATATGAATATAAAGCTTTTGATAAGAACGTCGAATCTCGAGCCGTGGTTATAGATATCTCGAAGGCGTTTGATATAGTTTAGCACGCTGGTCTTCTACGAAAGCCGCAAAGGTACGGTATTACTGGACAATTGCTTGATTAAATCCACACGTTCCTATCAATTCGGGAATTGAAGGTCATTTTGAACGGGCTCGCTTCCAGATCCTTTCATACGAACGCGGATGTCCCCGACGGCTCTATCCTGGATCCTACGCTGTTTCTGATCTTCGTCAATGATCTCCTTGATGTCCTCATTTCCCAAGTATTCATTTATACTGATAACGCTACCATTTACTCCCGTCTTAGTGCTGACAAAATTAATCTGGCTGCTGCTCTCGAAAAGGACCTCCAATCATTGGTTAACTGAGTCAGGAAATGGCTCATAAATATTAATGCACCCAAAACGAAACTGCTCTCATTTGACCACCACAGAGAAACTTTCCTGTGCGCCATCAGCATGGATGATGGAGAGCAACATATTGCGCCTTCTTCGTTTCACGTTTTCAAATGACTTGAAGTGGAACGACTACATCAAATAAGTAGCTACATCTACTCCACGGAATGTGGGTCATTTTGTTGTGCCAGAGGATTGTTCTCGTCAGAGTTCATCTTGCACATGTACAAGTCTACCATTTGTCCGTGCATTGAATATATGTTGACACACCTGGTCCGGTTCTCTTGCTATTCATCTCTAGATTCTTGACAAAATCCAAAGAAGGATCTGCAATATAATCGATCCTGACTTAGCATCTCGAATTCAGTTACATTCTCACCGACGTGACGTCGCTGCCCTCTGTCTTTTTTTCCAAATATTTACATGGCAACTGCACTGACGAGATTTTTCCGTTTCTCAGATTATGTGCATTTAAGCGTGCAACTAGATTGTCATCAATGTCCCCCCCACCCTTTTACTGTTTAATTAATTAAATGTAACTCCCACTTCTACTCCAACAGTTTCTTTTCTTGCACTTCCTGCCTGTAGAACTCTCTTCCGTTTCTTTGCTACCCTGATAACTACAATCTTCAAAAATGCCCCATTAATCGCCATATTCTATCTTCTTGAACCCTGCTCAGCTTTCATCCTTTCCTCGGAAACCATATACCCATTCTTGTATCTCAACTTCACTCTATCACCCCTGCGTATTAGTCGCATTCTCGCTTTGCTTGGGGTGTAATGATGAATAAAAAATTCTTACACGTAAAAGAATATTCATTAAATGTTTTTAATTTAAATAGAATGAGAATTGGTTTAGAATTAACGATGGTAACCTTAACTCCATTCTTTCTTAACGTTAACAGGCTGGCATTACTTCCATACATCAAAAGAATGCATCCATCAGAATCGAATAAATTATTCATCTTCCTATCAAATCATCCAATATATTACGTCTGAATTTCGCGTCAGAAAAAAAAAACAAAAAACAACGTAATTCATTTTTCATTAGAATATAATCATTAACTTAAGTTTCAGTGTGGTCACTAATTTCCATCCAGTGTCTAATAAACTATATACTTATTTTCCAAAATTCAATTCGGCGTAGGTAAGATACATTATTTATATTTGAACTAATGTCCTCGTTTTTCTTGTTACCATTATAACGTTTCGGTCGTTTTAGCGCCCGGTATTCTTCAGGTTGAAGTTTACATGAATCGATAAACACCAAAATCTTAATAATAATAACAAAGATGAGGAGATTAGTTGATAATGTAATCAACGTTAAATGTACAGTCAGAAATTAAAACAGAAAGAAGAGAGGTTGCTTTTCATCTTTACATAAATCTCAAGAACTAGTTTATCAAGATCATTATTTTCCGGAATATACCATAATCAGATTGAGGAAGAGCTGAAGAATAAAGATGGCCTCGACTTTAATGAAGAAGTAAATAAACAAAAATATAAACGAAATGGATTGAAAGAAGTAGTCCCAATGTAAGAACTAGAAAAGGCAAAGAAAAAAAAGAAAGAAAGAAAGAAAGAAAGTAAGAAAGAAAGAAAGACATAAAGGAAGAAAGAAATGAAAGAAGAAAGAAATGAAGAAATAAAGGAAGGAAGAAAGGAAGGAAGAAAAAGAGAAATAAAGACAGAACGAAAGAAAGAAAAGAAATATGGAAAGAAAAAGAGAAAGAAAGAAAAGAAGAAAGAAAGAAAGAAAGAAAGAAAAGAATAAAGATAAATAAAGAATGTAAGGAAGAAAGAAAGAAAATGAATAAAAAGAAATAAGGAAGGAAGAAAGAGAAAGAAAAAGGAAAGGAAGAAAGAGAAAAATGAAATAAATAAAGAACGAAAGTATTCAAACCTTGACCCTACATGACTTGGCCTATTATAGCATTCCACAACCTCCTATCCTTTGTAGCTTTCAGCAACATTCGTTTCCTTTTAAGCTCCCCACTTCCACTTTTAAGCTTCCATCTTCTACATTTTGTCAGATAGTTGTCCGGTTAAAGAAAAAGAAATAATGATTGAAGAATAACAAAGAAAGAATAAAGATGGTGTCGACTTTGTTACCAACTAAAGTTTTCTGTCTTTACAAAGGTGTCGTTTCTTTTAAAGAACAATGGATTTCCATAATGGGACATTGTTCCTCTACGATTAATCAAACAAGCCACTATTCATTTCAAAACGGGGCTCACATGTTATATTTTTTAACAAATGTTGCCTTTTGTAATTGGCACATTTACTGATAGCAACCCTATGCGAATAACAACATGTTCACTATAGATCTCACAGTAAAAAAAAAAGTTAAAGATGTTGAAGAAATTTTGGTTCATTCTATCCATCTAAGAATTATATGACCCTTTCTAGGGATGCTTTATCCTTAGAAGAGTCAGTTCACAACAACATTGGAGCACTATTCTCATATCTGGGCTGGAGCTTCTCAGTACTCACTTCCTTCCTTGATAGATTTCAAAATTGTTTACAGGATCTTGTGGACTAAGATACAATCTCTACTCTGCAATCACTTTCACATTAGTGCAACGGTGCTGTCCTTTCGCTAGTCAGTCAATAATTCCATTGCAAATAATCTGATGAACGATATACTTTAATTTTACCAGTTTAGACATTTACAGCTAAAACAGGATATAATATTAGTATGTAGTCGAAAAAGTCTCATTTTCTCTGTGTTGCAATTCTAAAAAAGAAAGAACATATTCTCGTATTTGAGCTTCCCTTAAAACTATATGAACCTCTTCTAGTCAAAGGTCAGTCTCTATTTATAATCCATATCCCCATAATCCTCACTTCTTAACACCTCCGCTTTCTTTACTATCACACACCACATAGATTATAATCTACTATAAGTGGCTCTTAAGTTTTATAAATGGTTGAAATCTTCTATTGTAAAAAGAAGCAAATCATAGCAAACTCTTACAAAACATTATTTGGAGTAATTACTTTTTAGATTTTTTCTTTACCTGGTCCACTTCAATTAGGCTATTGTCTATACTACATGATATCATTAAAAATCAATTTTCATCACTAGGTGATAAACTGTCCCCAAAAGATGGGATGTATTCATGAGGCTGAAAAAGAATTGAAGTCCAATATGTTTGCCATCTTTCAAATCATAGCGAAAGCATTTTTCATGTTCAGGCATCTTTTCAAATTGCGTCGGTGAATTGTAAATAGCTGGAATAATTTTAACCAATTCTTCAGCAACAAGAGCAATATACTCTTTCTGATTCAGAGAACAGGTTTAATTCAATAGAAAAACCATTACATCTATGTTTTTCGACGGACAAGTAAAATCTAAATCTTCGGCAATTAATTTTATTTGAGGAATCTGTTCCAGAAGCATCAGGATTATTTTGTTTGGTATATCCAAAATTATTGTCTTTTCATATATCTATTGTTTTTTTCTAAACTCAGAGTCGATTATATTACTTACGTTCTGGATGGCAACGTCCATCTTGAGGCTAATGCAATTAATAATGTTACTTGAATGCTACTGTGATGGTAGAACATGATTAATAATGTACGTAAAAGTACTAGCGTGTATTGATATCTTTTAGACATCTTAGAATAAATCATTCGATTCATAGATTATATATATATATATATATATATATATATATATATATGGTGGACACTACTATGGTGAACGATGAATGAGGGTCAGCATTGTATGGTGACTTTCGTTTTTGAATTATCATTTCTGCTTTCTTAAGTGTGATACTAAGCCAGCCTTGGTGCGGGCGACAAAGCTACATTGATAAATGAAATTTCTTAAAGCAGGATTTTTATGGCGTCTCTGCTTCAGAGCTTGACGAAGCTGATCACCGTGCTTCAGTCTATTGTCTTCAAAACCTTTTATCTTAATGAAACATGTCATATGCCACTCCTTTCGGTTTGATGTTTGGGCTTCCTAGCTTTTCACATCAAAGTTGATACGTTTCAAGTTGTCTTTCAATTTGTCTTTGTAGCGTAAGAGTGGACGCTTGGAGTTTGGTAGTTTTTCATACATCTAATTTTTGGAAGCCTATGCTCATCCATTCTCAGAACATGACTGGCCCGCCTAAGTTGTATCTTTGCTAGAATGGTTTCTATGCCTTTGAAGCTGTTATATTTCTTTAGTATTGCACTATTCTTCACCCTGTCATGCCCTTTTATATCACATATGGCACGAAGACAGCACATGTGAAAGGCGTCAAGTTGATTTATGTGCTTGCGGTACAGGGTCCAAGTTTCAGGGTTGTGAGAACGACCGATCTGTATATGTCGATCTTTACTCTGAGTGACACGTATTTGGTGTTCCATAACCTATGCTTATGATTACCGAATACTGTGCTGGCTTTGGCTATTCTGGATCGGATTTCTCTGTCCATTTTTTATTGGAAGAGTCTGTTGATCCAAGATATGTGAACGTCTCAAGAGTTTTAAATGCAATACCATCAATAAATACGGAAGGATTTGTAAAAGATGGATTGCCTGATACTGACTGCTTCATTAGCTCAGTCTTCTTTATGTTGATAGTGAGTCCAAATGCTTTTGCAGTTTCAGAGAATTTTTTAAGGATAGTGTGAATATCTTCTAGATTGTGTGCTAATAGAGCAGCATCATCTGCAAAGAGGAGATCGCGTACCAGCTGCAAATCAAATTTCGATTTTGCTTTAAAACGTTGCTTATTGTATAGACCTCCACTTGTTCTGAATTCAAGATTGACTCCTTCACTTAAGTCAGAGAATGCATTTTTTCAAGCATAGCAGAAAAGAAAAAAGCAAAGAGATGAGAATCAATAACGCAACTTTGCATTGTACCGTTGGAGATGAAAAAAGGCACCCGATTGCTCACTTCCAGACCTTACAAAAACTTTCATTCCTTCGCGAAAGGAGATAATATTATGGATCATTTTCCTGGAACATCTAATTTTGACAAAACTTTCCAAAGATCTGTTTGAGATAAGGTATCGAAAGCTTTTGTGATGTCTACAAAAACTGCAAATAGATCCTTGTTTTTTTTATGCCTTCTCCTGAACCAACCGGTGACAAAAGATCATATCCAAGTTTCCTCTACCGGATCGAAAACCGCAGTGGGCCTCTGGTAATGCCGATTCTGAGACAAATTCATTAAGCCTATTCAGGATGATACCAGCAAGAATTTTGCCAGCAACCGAAAGATATTCATCTATGTTTGTCACATTAACATCTGTTTCCTTGGCGCTTATAGAAATGGACAATTGAAGCATCTTTATATTTCTGTGGTACTTCTCCATTTCCCACACAAGGTTGAAAAGTTCAGAAATGTTGTGTATCAAAAGATTGGTGCCACATTTGTATATTTTAACTGGAATTCCATCTTCGCTGGGGGACTTTTCTATTCGAAAGCTGTTTGATGGCTTTTTTGCGCTCGATGTTTGAAGGGTTAGCAGAAAGGTTTTGTACAACAGGTCTATGAGGAATATTGTTTATTTCTTCAGCATCAACAGACGAATCCTGGTTTAGGACCGTGGAGAAGTGTTCTACCTAGCGTTTGATAATGTGGCTTTTGTCTGTCAAATAGTTTTATCCGAAGAAAAGATTGGTGATAGACCACTGGAAATGGAACCAAAAAAACCCTGCAAGTTTTGGTCGAATGATTTGAAGTCACATCTGTCAGCAGCTCCCTGCAAAGCTTTAGCCTTTGCTGTCCACCAGCCTTACTTCATCTCCCTCAATTTTGTTTTAGATTTTCTCTTGTCTGATTTATGCATCATTTATGCATGTTTTCAAGGAGAGATTTAATTTTAGAATCGTTTGAACATAGTCGAGCTTTTATTTTGACGAGTCATACATTATGTTTTATAACACACAATTTTTTATATATATATATATATATATATATATATATTAACAGATCATTACAAATGTGTAATGAGTTCATTTGTCTATTTTATCAGAAGAGGCTAGACTTTGTAAACGTCTTTAAATGTTTGAAAGTATATTGACCGTTATTTTAAGACAAACTCTGACTCGTGTCATTTCACAACTTATTCTTTGAAATTACATTATTTTCGAAAAGATCATTTCTATTACTGACCTTTCAAATCGGAATAAAATGATGTTTTCGTGAAATATTTTTCCCAAGAAACTCTACTAAACAAAGACATGATAAATTAAAGGGAAGCTTTCTTCAGGTTTATTTACTTTGCACCCAGAGAAGAGTATGAGAGCCGTGTTTCTCGCAAGCAACATTTTGGAATTATAGATGATATATGTACACACACACACACACACACACACACACACACACACACACACACACACACACACACATATATATATATATATATATATATATATATATATATATATAGTCGGAAAAGAGAGAGCGATAAAGGCATCCACACATAAACACACACACATTTTCAGAACACTCTTATATATATATATATATATATATATATATATATATATATATAGAGAGAGAGAAAGAGAAAGAGAAAGGCATACATACAAGAACCCACACACATTATATATATATATATATATATATATGTGTGTGTGTGTGTGTGTGTGTGTGTGTGTGTGTGTGTGAGGCAGAGAGAATCTGGAAATGAAGATCGATCCTAAAATAAAAGAAGGCATCCGGCTGGAAGTAACATCGTGAACGTATTTAATGAATAAATATTTAAGCAGGTTGTGTTGACACGAGAGGAAATTTAGCCAGTTCGGTAAACTCTGATGAAGTCTCTCCGATGTGAATGGAAAAAAAATATTATGAACAAAATAATGAAAAAGAAAAACGGCTAAAAGAAATTGGAATAAAACTCTTTTAAAAGACAGAGACATGAATAAGTCGCAAAGACTAAAGAAGTAATATGAAAGATGAGAAATATGCAAAAAGATCGTATATTATCTTTTGTTAAAGTTGGCCAAGCATCTGAGACAGTAGTTTTGATTATTAACTGATTTACCTTCCGGATATGTTTTGAAGATATATTTCAAACGAAAACTAGCGTTGGCAAAGATGGCAGTGTAAAGAAGAAATGAAGAAGAAGATAAAAATTGATAGAAACAAGTGATCACAAATGAAAAGAGAGGGAAACGCAATTATAAATGGAAAATAAGAAAAGCTATACAAATTGACGAGAACTAAGAAAGATAAGTCAAGAAAGAAGGAACGAGAAAGAAAAAAAAAAGAAACAGTGTAGAAAGGTAAAATATATGTAAAAAGAAAAAAAGAAGTGAAAAAGAAAAACTGACAAGTTACAAAAAGTAGAGAAAGTAAGGTGGAATGAAAACTGACTGTTAGCTAATATATATATATTTTTTCTTTTTACATATATATTTATATATATATATATATATATATATATATATATATATATATATATATATATATATATATGGTTGGATAGATGTGAGTTTGTCATATATATATATATATATATATATATATATATATAAAGTGTAAAAGTGAGTAAAATGAATAGAAGAAGGAAACAGGGAAAGATAAAAAGTAAATAAAATTGAAAGAAGTAGTATCAAGGCAATAACCAGAAATAACAATGAAAGAAAGAAAAGAAGGAAGGAAGGAAAAAGGAAGGAAGGAAGGAAAAAGGAAGGAAGGAAGGAAAAAGGAAGGAAGGAAGGAAAGGAGAGAAATAAAGAACATACATAAGAACGGAACAAAAAGAAAGAAAGAAAGAAAAAAGAGAAATAATAAAAGAAAATAAATAAGCAACGAAGAAAGATAAAGAAAGAAAGAAAGAAAGAAAACGAAAGAACAGAAGGAAGAAAGAAAGGAAGTAAGAAAGGAAGGAAGGAAGGGAGAAAAAGAAAGAAAGAAAGGAAGAAAGAAAGAAAGAATGAGAAATAAGTAAATAAAGAAATAAATAAGAGAAAGAAAGAGAAAGAAAAAAAGAATGATTTAAAAAAGGAGTGGAAAAAAGCAAAAAGAATGTGAACAAATTAAAGATAGCAAAAAGAACGAGGCAATAGAAACAATAATGATGACACATTGAACAAATGAATGAATGCAAAAATAAGAGAAAGAAAATTATTAAAAAATAAGGCAAGTAGAAATGATGAAAGAATTTGACTTCGAAAATCCGATGACAAAAACCAGTGAAAAGCGAAATTCGTTCAAGTAAATTAAAACGCTCAAGGTTAATACGAAAAGCAATAATCTAAATAAAGGGAAAAAAATGGAAGCTTAATATAATCATGAACAAATGTTCAAGCAAACTGATAGAAACTACAGAAAAATATGAAATTTTGAAATATCAGATATAGGTATTTGAAGTAAATTAAAGAACTTGTAAAATCCGTAAAATTTCACTCTTTTCATCTATATATGGATGCATTGCAGTAAAAATGCTATCATTAACGAAAAAAGCATGAGACGAAAACATGAGACAAAATTGCATCAACTATAGCATAATGGAAAATAGACAAACATGAATTATAGGGATGAAAGTCACCTAGAACTGAATTTTAATGCAAGAGAAAAGACAAGAAGGTACAAGAAGCAATCCAACGTATGCAGCGAATATATTTACATTTAGTGGTAGGATTTTAATGATTTGGATCTATCTATCTATCTATCTCTTTCTCTTTCTCTCTCTCTCTACATATACATATATATATATATATATATATATATATATATATATATATATATATATATATATATATATATATATATATAAACAAACAACAATGGTAAAAGGAGCATCATAAAATTTCATCGAATGCTAAATAGCGAAAAAATGTATTACTTTGCTAAAATCACTCAATTGAATCTAAGAGGAGAATTGAAAACTTTGGAAATAGAAAGCCTTTCTAAAATTTTGGGTTCAATGCCAAGAAGACTACAAGCAGAACATTACTAATAAAACAATTTTAAAGTTATATCCTTCAATCTCACCTTAAGTGTAGACTTTAGTTGATGTTAACGGGACCCGTATATATTAGGCATGACAAATTTTCATGCTTCTAAATAAAATGAATACATTTATTTTGTGCCATTTTAGTTTATTTTTCCAGCAATATAGACAATTAAATTTACGTAACTTTTTTGTGGGTCATGACATTTGCGTGTCTATTTTCAAACTCGCAATGCGTTCGAGTTTGAGTCTCTCCCCAACACTTGCACTTTATGAATGCGACAACTTAAAATCTACATCACTGATTCTATTTCTGAAAGTATACAGTCGCATATTTAAAACCTCTTAGAAACTTTATTTTTCATCTTGGTGGCTCACTTGTCCTTATCACCACTATTTTTCGATTTCACGATAAGAAATCTGTCAATTTGAGATTTTCATTAATATAATGGTTTATTCCCCAGACTTATGGGCATATATTGTCTCTATCTCAAAACATCGCGTTAATATAACAACAAATATACAAACTTCTATTTTTACTCTTCATCATGAGATTAATTAGCAACGAATCACCATAGTTCAGGGATTTATTCGTCCATTTTTATACGACTGCTTACCTAATACAAGTCCCAACTGCCACTAAAGGTTGAGCCTTACTGCATGATGTCTTTATAAGTAAGAATGTCAGAAGTATATATATATATATATATATATATATATATATATATATTTATATATATATATATATATATATATATATATATATATGAACTCGACAATGTCCCTCACACTACTCCTCGCTGCCCTCTCTGTTAAATTACATAAACTTAATACTACCCGTCAAAAGCGTGAATTTTCATTTCATCTTTCGTTTCATTTTTAGGAAGTGTTATCTGATGATCCAGCGTTCCTTAAAAGGGCTCTGGTGAAATAAATTATTATAATGGAACCTTAAAGTGGTCTGTTTTTCTTTAAATTATTAGCTCTGGATTTACATTGAGCTCTCAGGATTTCATCCTCCTTGCTACTACCCTTACGGATTACCATTAAGTTTTTCATAACTTAAATGTATATATATTGAGGAGGCACTGTGGAGTAATGGATAGCAGCTGGGATTGAAGAATCGCAGAGCCGAGTTCGAATTCCAGTCGAGTCCATTACATTCACTTACGTGCTAATACCCTTGGGAAAGGTGTGAATCCTCTTCTTCTCCCTCCAGCTATGGGTAAATAGCAGGACAGACTGGGTGGATGTCAACTGGTCTAGGAGAAGGAAAATTCAAAACCTGCGGAGGGTCGTTTGGGGACCTTGTGGCACTTAGTGCACCAGGTCACTGAATTCGGCCCTTCAAAAAGTTTGGCTGGTCCTACACGAAGCCTTCACCACTATAATCAAATCTCATGTGCTGTTGTCGGGCTGTCGGTTTCCTGGGAACTGATCTGCTGACTCTCATACGTCGAACTCGACGGGAGTGTCGACTATATATATATATATATATGGAGGATAGATTCTATTCTATACTTGAAGCATCCTGTCGGCAGTCTGTATAAAAAATTAAAACATTAGGGGATGATGCTGTCTGATAAGAATTTTATCCTAACTAATTGAACAATTAGCGAATAAGGATGTCTCCGCCTATTGTACTTGACATGACATTCGTAACTGTGAAGTTGTGAACTGGTGAAACTAACGATTATAGCTCGCCTAATCACGTACCATGGAAATATCGACTGAGTAACGAAAAGCTAGCCACATTATCTCTGTGAGAAAGGGATTGTATGGTGAAAAGGCCGCGTAAATGCTTTTGAACTATATCAAAGCTGAGAACTTGGCATCTGTCTGTATAAATAAGCGACATGAATTAGTTTTATTTGACCCCATCTTAGTTATTCTTGTCACAAGTTTTCGGCTGTCGTGACCCCCGACATAATTCAGGTGCATGTCGATCCGTGTAAACTTCAAGAAATTTCGAATTGAAACTTTCATTTAATCTACAGGCTTAAATTGTTCTTGTTTCGCTGTTCATATCTGGGGATATTTCGTTTAGTCCTTTTTAGTAAGACTTAGCTACTGCTCACAATGTTTCCACTGATTATAAGCAGTGCACTAATCAGTCCAATAATTAAAATCTTAATTACTAAAGCATCAAATTCCAGGAACAATACTTTAATTCAGTAGGCCGATGACCCGTGGGGAAATCCTGAATCTGGAAATAGAAGCCTTAAAATGAATTCTCTTCTTGCTTTCCTGCTGCTACTCCACTTTTGACACAGATGGACGTTTGTCTCACATATTGTCATGTGAGTTCGGTACCAGACTACAGCAGTTGTGAACCAAAACTTGGAGAAATCTGTTAGAGGCATGGCACGGGGAATTGAACAATCTACCCCGGTGGACGAAATAAAGGGTTCGGTTCGAAATTCCAATCACCTGAAGAAGACCGGAGCGTACAACGGATGAAACGTTGTGAATATGGCAATGAAGATGAGGATAACAGTCCGGGTAATGTAAATAGTGTAAGAAACAATGGGCAACAGAAATAAAGATACATTAATTGCATTGAAATAATTTTTAAGAATTTATTTTCGTTGAAGAATGAGGATTGTTCTACTTATTGATTTTTATCTTAGAAAATATCATTGTTTTGAATCTAATTACTTTGTTCCGTTTCCCTTGTTCTTATCAAGTATGGCGTACTTCCAAGGATAGAAACTTGCAATTTATTCACATTATAGCCCTTATCTGAATCGATGCATTTTGAGCTTTGCCTAATCCAGAAAATGAACACAGTTCAGATAAAATATCCCATTTGGTACTCAACTGTAATATGTTTCCATCGCTTGAGCCATTAAACCGTCTCTAAAATAGACGCTGAAACCTAGCACATCACATTATTAAATAAAACAAAATTTGAATTCCTAAGGTCTGTTTTAAATGATTTTCACTCATGTTAGCAACACGTGTTATTCACTTGCAATTTCAAGATTATATGTTATTAGATGATAATAGTGGGGACGCATTTATGGGACACATGAATCAATACATCATCAAAGTTTGCCTGATTTCAGTTATTTTGAAATTGATTGGTTCTCATAACTATTGTCAGAGACACCGGGGTATACATCAGAACGTAGTAGCATTAGTCAACATGAGAAGTACAGCCTTGTTAAAATTAATTGAAAAAAAAAAGAAGAATTCCCTACTATTTACTTCGTATATCCATTCTACAAAGACATTCCTTGCAGATAACCACAGATTCTCGATTGGATTTAAATCAGAAGAGTTTCCGGGCCGTTCTATAAAAATCTAATTAGCTTACTGGTAAGGGTGGCCTGTGTGTTCCTACAGCATTACAATATTCGTACGCTTTCTTCGAGTAACGTCTATCGCAGACAATGGCCGTAGGATAACTAATCGACAGTCGAGACAATAGTGTCAGTGGGAGAAAAAATCTGATGCAATCACGGATGACACAATATTTTTCCAGGCCAAACACATTTCATCATACACCCCGAAAATAGATTCATATTACTGCACACCACTGCAAATGACCTAATCTGAGGAAAAAATAGAAATTAATTACACCCTGTCACTCCAGTGTTCTGAAAACTGACCGTATGTTGAAAGAAAGTGAACTAAATCGTGTGTTTCAATTAATTTGCGCAAGGGTTTACTATCTCGTGGAATATTTACCTATTCATCAGACCCAATTATTTTTATCGATTCACAAATTAGCAGAAATCTGGCTTTTAGTTGAATTTATATGTTTAAATTAACACCTAGTGTGAAACGTCCCCCCTTATAACTATCTGCGTTCAGCACAGTTGTGGTCTATCCCTCTCCACAGCTTCATTTCTGGTACTGGTTTCAGCCATATTCATTTCGTTGCTGACATATTTGCTTGGCTTGATTTGTTTTGTTTTGTTTTACGGCATATCCACACCTCAATGGGTTATTTAATGCCGACAAGATTTTTATTGCTGGTGACATTTTTTTTTCAAAAAGTATTTCTGGTAATATTTTTTCCAGAAAGTATTGCTGGTAATAATTTTTCCTCTAAAATTTATTGCTGGCAATATTTATTTTACAAAAATGTATTGCTGATATTAAAACCTATTTTTACACGTTTAAACCCCAGTTTGTGGATTAAGTATTTGCACATAGCTGGGACCGTAACAGGTGCTTCTCCCCCGGGTCAGGGTGGACCTGGGAAAATCAACAATTAAGAGGTGGTTCCACGCTACTCAAACCTCCTGATCAGAGGACTTGCTGTCGGATGTAGTTTATCGTCATACCCAGGACGCCGGATGTAGTTTATCGTCATGCCCAGGACGCAGCACATTTGCTTTGTGATCATTTACTAAACTAATTTTGGCCGTGTCGGTTGTATTTCTTAAATTCTCAGTTGTGAAATGTTTAATATCTCAGGATTTTAATGGTTTCGTTATAAACTTTGATTTCTGTTTTAGTCGCAATAGGAAGGGGTACTCAAAATCGCGTGAAACATTTGCAATTCAGAAATCAAAAGAATGTTTTTTAAAACAAGTTGAAGGGACCAAAGCTTCAAACTGATGTTAGCCTATCTAAATGGTTTCTGCAGGATGGCCATGTAAACTCGGCAAAACCTCACACATGGCATGCGGCAAATTTTGGACAGTATAGAACTTAGATTAAATAAATCCTCTAATGACCAGTGGGCAGTACCCAAGACTAGTTAACTATGCGGTGAGGATAATATATTGTCGACATAAAATGTAGTCATTTGTTCGGCTCTAAGCAAATTTATATCTTTAGTCGACAAACAACACGGTCGACGAAAGACAAGCGTCCATCACCAAATCGATCATAAGGAGAGACAAGATGAAGGGACGGTGGGTTGGTCCAGGGATAAAACAGTTTGAATAACGAACACTTTGTTGACACGGAATATTTGCATATAACGACAAACGACCAGGGTGACCCATTCTTTGGCCACGCTGGTCCGCTTGCAAACGGAATAAAGTTAAAGTTGATTTTTCGTATTAGTAAGAAGGAAACAAATCTTCAGGCAATGAATAGCGTATTTTTTTTTTGTCACCATGCACAGCTATTTCTTTTTTTTTGGTGGGGGGTAATTTCAAGTTAAGCAACATTATCTCAGCTGCCAGTCTGATGGATAATAGTGTTTTGAATTTTATTTCCTATTTCTGTAATTGTTCTCCATCATAATTCAACAAAAGTTACAAAAACGTTCAAAATAAAATTTGTTTGTTGATGAACATTGAAATGCACGAAGCAATGAATTTCAATCAGACGTGCACACCCAAAATGCACTTATTTGGCAAAATTAATTAGGATTTCATTATCCTCACATTCGATTTTGAATAAATCAAATTCAAACTACCAGTATGCGTGGGTTTACGATATTACACCGAAAACATGTCAAAATCGCTACACAACTGCAGTTGTGTTTCGGGGTGTATCAAATGCATCTCATCAGGCGATTGTAAATTACTGGCGAGTGAACAATTTATTTAGATAAAAAGCAAAATACAAACTCTTTTAGGTAAAAAGAAGAATTGAAACAAGATTGCAATTGTGTATCGATTTTGACATGTTTTCGATGTAATATCCTAAAATAAACCCTTTTCATCTTACCTTGACATATATATATATATATATATATATATATATATATATATAGAGAGAGAGAGAGAGAGAGAGAGAGAGAGAGAGAGAGAAAGAGTATGCTATATGTATGAGATTAAGTGCCTAATATCAAGGATAGAGTTTATGTAAATATAAAAGTGGACATTGATTTCAAACCCAGAGCCGACAGTCTGTTTCATATTTAAAGACAATCGTCAGGTCATCTATATTATGGTGTAATTTATTTTATAAACGTATAATTAGAATCCAAAGAAACTTCCTTAGTGATTAGTTTTATTTGTTTGTTTGTTTTTTTCAGTATTTTTAAGAATCTTTCCGATTTCCCGTTCGTATTTGTATATATACATTCCTGAGTCTAAGCACATTTAGCTAACAGATGTGATGTTACAAACATTAAACCGACGACAAGAACATTACAATTAGCTACAGCTGTACAAAAAACCTTGAGCAGTACACAGCACAGCAAAATAAAATAATGTTAAACAAATATTTAAACAAGCTCAATAGCAATAATAATAATGATACCGACAAAATTGTCATTGTCGAAAAAATTAGTACGTGCACACTAAATTCTAACTGCGTGAATGAAGGCGTTATTTACAAAACTAGCAATGGACATAATGGCGAAACTAAATTTTAATTTGATTTTACTACTGACGACTGTAAAATCCGGTATTACCATCTGAAAATAACACTTACCAATGAGTAATATTCTAATACCATGTTACTCTTTAAATTTTTCTAGGAAATTAAGGTAGATATGTAGTAAATAGGGATCTCATCGCTAAACCCAAACCTTTTCCCAACAAGAAAGAAACATGTAATACCTGCCATATGGAAATATCTACTATTCTCAAATACATTGACAATCCTAATCTGCGGAACAAACGAAGTCAGTTGATGACCATATGCATTTACAGCAACAACTCTCTTAAATATTACGAAGATTGTATGATCAATTACCTTAAGAACTTCTGTATTACAGCCACTGACCTACAACTAATATGTTTTCATATTAAGTTACCTCCCTTGCATCATCCCTGCATTTAAGCGGTTATATTGCCCAGCGTTCCTTTTTTATTCTGTTTTATAATTTCTATCCACTCTTTTTATTTGATAACTACTAAGTATTATTAATGTGTATTACAATATTCTTATCCGTTGACTCAATATACAATAACGTTACTTATATGAGGCAATAATGTTTTTGTAACCAACCGCATTAAATAAAAATACCATCAATATCGCCTAATTTCCCCTATTGTTTATTATTTATATTATCATCCTTAGTTGCTTTATATATTTTTAGTTGATATTTCTTTTTTTATTCATTATTTCACCTAATGTATATTTCTCTTTATCTGCCTTTATTTTTTGTCTTATACTATCTTTATTTATTTCTCCTTACTCCCTTTCTGTCTATTGTGAAGTTACTCCCCTTAGACCGCCTGTATACCTATTTTTCAATTTCAACAGACTCATATCACAGTTATGTTTATATTTGATACCTTAGTTTATTTTTCGATATCTACGACCTGGTGCAAATTAATTAAAACAAAACGAAAAATTCCGTTATTATTTACTTTTTTTTTCATATTTTTCCAATGAAACATGACCCAGTGAACTCTTTCCTAGCAGATTGGATTTATATCAGGAGTTTCCCGGCCAATCTATATTAATTTGATTTGCTCACTGATATGGCTTGGCAGTGTGTTCGTGGAGCGTTAGAATTTTCGTATACTTCTATGGAGTCACGTCCATCGCAGTCAATGGCCGTAGGACAACTAATCGACACTGGGGACAATAGTGTCTGAGCATGACAAAATCTCATGCATTCACGGATGAGGCAATATTTTTCATGGCCCAAAAAATTCATCATGCACTCGAAAATAGATTCATTTTGCTGCACAAAACTGCAAATGATCCAATCTGAGGAAAAAAATAGAAATCAATTACACCTTGCCACTCCAGTGGGTATAAAAGTGACCCTATGTTGAAAGAAAGGAAACTAATGCAGTTGTTTTAATTACTTTTCACAAAGGTGAACACTATATCTTGAATATGCAGCGCAATAGTATGTTATATTTATAATAATCTAGAACTTTAAATCCATATAAAATGTAGCATTGCTCTAATGAGAATTTAAAAAAACAAACAAAACAAACAAAAAATAGTACCTGATGAATGAGAAAGCCATAAGACTTTCATACGGACTGCAAACTGTGTTATTATTAATATATACTTTATAGCTATGTTTAACTTCATATATATATATATATATATATATATATATATATATATATATATATATATATATATATATATAGGGTTCGATGAATAAATTGTCGTCTAAATTACGAAGAAAATCTTAAATTAACATATATATTTAATAAAATTTACAAAGATATCTTGAAATACTAAAGAGAAAATTCATTCAACAAAATCGACATTGGTTTTAACCACGAACCCCAGACGGCTTCGGAATCTCCTGCAACTAATCTGCGCGATCTTCTTGTTTAAGTTGGTAAATGCTGCCATAATCCTTGCCTTCAGTTCATCT
>CAHIKZ030001313.1:2517500-2565000 GCA_903632075.3 Acanthosepion pharaonis
GCACTCTGCTTAATTTTTGGAATGCATCTTTGGCTATCCAAATACTCCTTCAGATTTCATTGTCATATATTCGGTCTCCTGTTAAAACACTTACCAGATATTTCAGTTGCCCTACTTGTTCAATATGCAATTCGGTCTTTGAGCTAAGCCTTTTATTAACAGCCCTATATTCTCCCTTCTTGCAGTTGATGGTTAATCTTTTCTTTTCGCGTTCCTTCACTACTTTCTTAGGTTTTCGATCTTCACCAATAGTTATAGCTTTGTACCAGACTAATCAATCTTCAATAAACACAACGAAATATAGAGTAAAACCGTTTATTGCAAAGAACGCTTCTAGCAGCATGATTGCAAGTAAAATAACCTCATACATCATTTCATTATTATAGTGAGTTTGTTTCTCACTTGGATCCTAAATACACTGATGTTTTGCCCGATTAAGCTCAATTTTGTAAATACCAATAAGATTCCTCATACTTTTTAATTAATTGATCTATGCTTATAACATTGCTGCCACATATGGTCCGGAGATCCTGTTTTATATCTAAAAGTAAAATTCAAAGAAAAACCAGAAATATTATTGGGCCTAACATGGCATCTCGGCTTCAGTGTCTTTCCCACAGCCGTAACATAATCTCCCTGTGCTTTTTCTCTAAATACTTTCATAGTAATTGTCGAAGGAGCTCTTCGCTAAGGTACCTAGACTTTATGAATTTAAACGCAGTACTAGACTGGTGACTCGGTCTCATCAATTTACAGTTGAGTGGGGCGAGATGCAACCGTTTCTTTTCTCGCAATTCTCGTTTGCGAAAACCCCTTCTTGCTCTATGCTTTTCAATCAACTTTCTTCTTCAAAAAATTACTATTTTATTTTAATATTTTCGTTAATTTGATTTTGAAAACCATTTCAAAATACTTAAAATACATTGATATATTTAGGAAGTTAGCAGAGTAAAACCGCCTTCTTCATGTGCTGTGTTCTTTCAGGACGTAAGCTTCCTGTGTTCCCATTCATTATTAATGCTTCTGTTTTCTAATTATTTCACACCCATTGCGTCTCAGTGGCTTTAATGCCTTGCTTGGAATTAAAAAAAGAAGAAAATCATGTCTCTAGATCGTTTTGAATATTTATGTAATTGTTCCAACAATATTTGCTCCTGCTTTTTATTCTTCGTTGTTCCATGTCATTTCATAATGCAGGTCATATCATTGCACAATCAGAGTCTCATCAATAAAAAAAGCATTTCCGGATAACTTGCTATCTGTTTATAACAGCCTTGACTTGTGTATTGCTGAGACATGTATCATCAATTGCACAAAGTGCATTAGCATTCAGCGCACATGCACAGGCCTAGTTTAATTTGACATCGACATTTGGAGAATTTATATAAATGAGCACTGCACTAGCTGTCATGGCGTGTGAAGACGCATGCGCCGTTGAGATTCCATCTTCCTTGATTGGGTAGAGATTGGAGCTGTGAATTTCGGTCTTTTTCGACATTTTTCTTTCTTTTTTTTCTCAATTCACATGACGTTTGGTCTCGTTCCCTAATGTATTCACAATGAATTCCGAAAGAAAAAAGAAAACGAGTAAAGAAAGACGAGGGGAAAAAGTGAGGATCAATCAAGGAAGAAGTCGAAAGTGTCTGAAACGAAAGAGAATTGTGTGTTGGTTAAGGAGAAACACGGTGATGTGTCTTTTGGAACAATTTCTTTTACAAAGATACAAAAGATTACAAACGGTTACCGCGAGAAAAACTTTAAATAAGGAATATTATTGAACAAAATAAATTGAGATTAGATGAATAAATAACCATGATGAATGCTGAAGTAATTACTTATTTATCTTTGGTGTAAAACGGTTGTGTTCGAGTCCAGGCAATGTAAGCAATTTGAACGCTCACATTAAAGGTAAGAAAACTTTCACTAGGTTTTCATTAAAAAATAGTTTTACATCTTCAGTATTCTTCCTATAGTTTTGTGCCAGGTAATTTCTTTAAGTACCAAGAATGAAAAACTTAGGATGTTGACGGGATAACACAGAAATAAAAAAAATAAATGAGTGAGGAATTAAAATGATAGTTTATTAAATGAAGAACGGGGGAAATAGAAGAGGGGGAAGAAAGAGAAAATGAAATAATGAAACACAGAAATCTTTTTTTTTTAGAAGGAAAAGAAAGAAAAGAATAAAGTATTGAAAGAAAAGGATGAATAAAAAGCCAGCAAATCCTGGACGAAGGAAATTACAAAACGCAGGATCAGACATTTCGTATTTTACACGAATGTTGCAAAAGTTAAAATTAAAAAAAAACAAAGAGTTAAAAGATGAAAAAAATAATCGATATTTGGAAAATCATCTAAAAGGAAAAACCATGAAAAAATAATTTAAGAAAGACCATGTTAAAAAGCTTTCAAATGAAATTGCAACGTAAATGCAACAGGAAAGGAGGAAAATTCAATGGCAAGAAGGATGAAGCTAAAAGAAGGAAAACTAAATAGAATGATTGATGCAAAATTTGAACGTAAGAGATAGAAAAAAGAGAAAATTAGTATTGACTGTCTCTACCAACGTTATGATTAAATTTGCCTTGCAAATTCGCCGAGGAATTTGTCTTGGAAAATGCTGGTCAGTTGTTGAACACCATTCAACGACTCCAAAGATTCCGTTCCATGTCGCCAGCTTCTTCTAATTCATTAAAAGATCATTGTTGTTTGTGGCGCTATTCTGTCGCTAAAAACAATGTAACAAGAAATGGTCACATCTGTTTTTTAATTCCTGTTCCATGAAAACAATATTATCAAAAAAAAAAAAAAATACTTAAGATATTGGCTCAAAAACAAAATAAAGGAATGAAGTTTGTTTTACGAAAGAGCGCTGCTTCTACCTCCCATGATAATATTTTGGCCTTAATTACGAAGCAACATTTACCCCTTAATAATATATTTTTCGGATAAAGATGCCTTGTTTATTACTGTCCTAAAACAAGGTAAAATTTTGGCATTCGAATTAAATTAAAGGTGATTAATCCCTTAATTCAAACAACTGCTTAATTTGCTTTCTTTCGCTATTCGGTCAGTTTTAGACTCACTGCAGTGACAGGGAGTAATCGATTTCTATTTTCTTATCAGATTAGGTCATTTGCAGTGGTGTGCAGTAATATGAATGATGTATGTTATGTATTATGAAATTTCTTTGACCTTGAAAAATATTTCGTCAAACGTGATTGCATCAGATTTTCATTACACCCAAACACTGTAGTCTTGACTGTCAATTAGTTGTCCTATGGCCATGCTCTGCGATAGACCTTACTCCAAGGAAGCATGCAGAAAATGTAACGCAGTACGAACACACTGGCAAGCTTTACCAGTGAGCAAATCAAAGTACTGTAGACTGGCCCGGAAACTCTCTTGATTTAAATCCAATCGAGAATCTGTTGTCGATCTGCCAGGAACGATTTCGTGGAATGGACATACAAAGTACTAACATCTGCCCTGGGTCATGTCTCATTGGAAAAATACGAAAAAAGTAAATAACGGAATTGTTCGTTTTGTTTCTATTAATTTGCACGAGTGTGTAAAATTGTTACCAAATATCAAAGGGCTGACATAAATTCTATTCATGGAAATAATAAAAACTTATTTAATTAAATATCTCTGGTTATAACGTGCGTACCAATTAAAATCAACAGTTATTAATTGCCTGCAAATTTAAAAGGGGTTCTTGTTTCTTTCGTTATCTTTCTCATAAGACACAGACATCGTTATTGCAATGAATATTTAGAAGGCACTTATATTTGAAACAGTTCAACAGGAAACTCTATGATAATGAACTATTTCAATAATAAAATCTGATTATCAGATTAATATCTCTTATATATAAAATGAGTCATTTTTGTTCCATAAAAGTCAGCATTGTAAATGCTGGCATCATATATATTCGAAAACTAATTCCACACTCGAGTATGAAACAGAAAACTAACTAAAACCCTTCTTGCGACAACATATATTAATCTTAACTTATTTTGACACAAGATAACAACCAACAGTGTCAAACTGATAATCAAACTCAAATTGCCTTGGAGAAGATATTACTAATTCCTACGGTGTATTGCTCATCTTTTTGTGATATCTGATTATTTCTGCTTTAGAGAACAGACACAATCTTTTTAGAGATAAAAAAAAAAATAGAGCAAATAATATACCTAAACATTTTTCTATTTTTCTCCACATGGGATGAAATCTAAAAATAATAACATGAATACTAACAGATTTTATAATAGATATTGTTTTTATCAAATTCTTCACAAAACTAAATATAACAGTGTGTCAAGTTAATATAGAATCCTAACCGTGTAAATATGAGCCGAGATAGAAAACTACCTACTTCCTCCCTCATTTCAACAAATGTATCCATAGTTGATATTTACATGAATCAGGAACAGCTACATTTGAACCGAAGACCAGAACGAAGCAGATCCTAGCCATGATGGAGGAAACATTTTCTAAATTTACAATAAGGGAGCGCAGTGGGGAGATTATTACTATTTTATAGAGGATAATATTCTAAATATGAATCCGTGGTACAATATCTGATGAAAATTATTCATAGAAACATTATTGTCAACGTGTAAGTAAATTCCGATTATTCCATAGATTTTGTCTAATTTCAACATAAAAAAAACCCCAAAAACGTGTTAAGAACAACTATTTTACAATATATTTAAATGATTCCAATTTATTCTTTGAAGTAGTGCTGGAAATATTATTTTATTAATCAAATAAGTGATAATTACTGCGTCATGAGCTAGTTAGACGCCGCCAATATCAAGTATCGTATATACAAATGAATATAATAATGTCATCTGCTCATTTCAGAGTATGCCTGGATTAAAGGCTCGGTAGCCACTAGCTCCTAATCTGTTACAGACACCAACTTAGGCATAATTTACGTTTCTTCAAGATTCATTGAGCCAATATCCAGTTTATCCTTCAACTCTGTTAACTTAAGTTGCAGTTTCTATGAGAGAGTGTGTGGTCAGTTGTTGCAAAACAATAGTATGTCCGAAAACGGTGACATGAGTATGTCCAAACCGAACGCTTCAAAAGTGATTTCACAAGGTTTAGGTCAAACTGTCGTAAGGTTCACAGATACATTCCAAAAATACCTAATGCTAGGATCGTCTATCCACCGTGGTATTATCAAAAGCCACCAACATAATAAATCAATCATGAGAGATATTCGAATGCAGGTCTCCTCGTCAGGACATTAACATTCACAGTTACACGTTAGTTATCTTATGTTATAATCAGACGCTTAATGCGCTCAGAATAAAGGGTCTAATCTGCCTCATTTCATTACATGTATATGGAATCAATTTGAATTTTACTTTACAAGTTGTTAGTATTAATTCCTGTATTTTTCAGAGGAAATTACATCGTTAATTCTTGATCTCAAGTAAGTAAAATTATAATCTTTTATGTTTTGCTTTTTTGGTAATTCACTGACCATCTTCTTTTATGGACCATGTCTCTTCAGGGCCTATGTAGACATGAGTCTCCGTAACATCCTATAATTACTAGCTCCAAGCAATGTCAAGCAATACCATCCCTCCTAGACAATCAATTTTCACAACATTTACCATCTTCTCTCATCCAGCTACAAAATATTGTTAAGTAAATTACTAACTCTCTGTCTCTCCATCTTTGCCTGTAATACAGCCTGCATGACTAAAATTCTTCTAACACTATTTTCCTATTGTGTATCGCAAAAATATCAACCATTTTCTCTGATATTAAGCAAAAGTGTCGTTCGTGTTCCCATTTAACAAATTCTTTTTCGTACTTCGCATTTTCCGTCCATTATATTACCAGTAAACACTCTGTTGAACCACATATCTATTGCCTTAAGTCTCCACTTCATCTAGAAGACAGTGTTTGCTGTAATATATACCCTTGTACAAATTGAAACAAAACAAATGATTCCGTTATTATTCAAATTTTTCGTATTTTTCCATTGAAACATATGCAAGTGCAAATGTTAGTACTTCCATTCCACGAAGGCGTTCTTTGGAGATTGACCACAGATTCTCAATTGGATTTAAATCAGGAGAGATTCATGGACAGTCTATAGTATTTTACTTTGCTCACTGATAAGGCTTGGCAGTGTGTTTGTGCAGTGTTACAATTTTTCTTGGAGTAAATTCCATCGTAGACACTAGCCGCAGGACAAGTAATCGACAGTCGAGAAAATAGTGTTTGGGCGTGATGAAAATCAGAAGCAATCACGGATGACGCAATGTTTTAAGGCCAAACAAATTTCATAATGCACCCCGAAAATAGATACATATTACTGCACACCACTACAAATGACCTAATCTGAGGAATAATAGAAATCCATTATACCCTGTTACCCCAGCGGTTCTTAAACCGACCGGTGTAAGTAAGGAAACTAAAGCGTTTTTTTTTTTAATTAAGGGTGTAAGAGGACTAAAATTACATAGTAGTTCTGCGTTTATTTTTGTTTGAAACAAATTTTTTTCTGTTTTAATATGTTGTTTAGGTTGTGTTCTAATTCGCCTTCATATCTCTGTATCAGCATTTCTATCGTCTTTTATAACGCTTCAAAGATAGTTATATTTATGTACACGCTTGCTCTTTAAACATTGAATTCGTAGCACTTAGTACAACCACCGACCTCGAGATTCCCCAGAGCTCCAAAATCTGCACGGCCAGACTTGGGTTCCGGTGCACCAAAACATTATAAAACACTTTCTTTGAATCCGAAGTGCAACCAGGAATTATAAACAAAGTAAATGCTAACCATATTTACATAATGATTACATCATTACGAATAAAACTAGTCTGTTGATCGCTATTCACCGACTTGGCTTATATAAAATAACTTTTCTTACTCTAAGTTGTCCTTTAGTAAATTATTAAAATATATATGAATCACTACTAATCTCGTTTGCTAAACGATTTTACTATATTTAAGACAAAAGATTAGTTTTGATAAAAGAAAATATAAGATTACTGTTTCTAGCAAAGCAATAACTCACATATTTCTGCTCTTTCTCGAGAGTTCTTGACATGATGTCAGTAAGCAACAGCAGTGAAGAGACCATTGTAGCATTACCAAATAATGATGACGGGTGGCGACCTCTACTTTTCGCCTGTGGTCTTAAATGAATTCGATAAAGTTGAAAGGTCATATCGTTCGGAGCAGAACGGCCATTAACCTTGATTGACCAGAGAGCGTAGCGGAACGCCATTCTTTGCTGACCCCGGGCCCAAATCATCAGCGCTGACCCTATTAGTGCAAATATTTCTATTGATTCTCAGTGTCAGTGTGACTGAACTTTCCATCGCTTTCTGTTCATAAATCGACTTCGACACGAGAATGAGGAGCACAGGCGAAAGCCCCGTATTCACATCGAAGGAGTTTTAAGTATTTTAAATTGAAATTAACCGCAAGCGTGATTTAGGAATCATTTTCGATGGGAACAGCAGCATTTTTAATTAAGACTTTTAAATAACATCGTCGACGGGATGTCTTCATTGGGAATAACGCCATATAAATATCTCAATCTTTCTGAAGCGTATTAAACTAAAATTAAGGAAACGGAATAGCAAAATTTGTCTCTCTTTCTATTGGAATAAAAAAGGTAATATTTTTATAAATGGTAAATACCTTATTTGTTATATCCAAAGAAATAAGGAAATTAAAAACCAGTTGTTAAAAAGTGAAAATATGATTTTATGAATAGGAAATTATTATCCACTGAAGAATTAAATTACGGATATTCGATTTATATTGATGGATTGGTGAAGATCATTACTAATCATAAATGGAAACAGAAGACATCAATCAAAGAAAGTTGATTTACGGGATTCTTCAGATATCTGCAAGGATACGTTTCAATGCTATTAATTAAGAAATTCGAAAGTTAGTAAGGGAAGTAACTCGAATGTGACAATTGATAATATTTTTTCGATTGCATAGCTGTATTTCCCAACCTGCGTTAAAATCTAAAATGGAAATCTAAATTCAGAAAGATGACCGAAACATGTCATATATTATGAATAACAAAGACATATTAAGCACGTTGTATATATAAAAGTGGACATTGTGATCAACACCAAGCGCGACTGTTTCATGCTTAAACGCAATCCCGACCTGAATAAGAATGATACAGACTGTCGCTGTTAGGTGTTAACCCCCATATCCACTATTATATTTGCATACACTCTATCACATAATATTGCGCCCATTAACCCATTATTATAGCATAGTTTAAAACTATATTTTATCATATCCATATATATATATATTGTTAATAATATATATGTATGTATAAATGTATGTAGATATATTTGTGGAATCTCGTTACAGAATTGTACGAAAATGCAATTGGTTTAATTTAAATTTATTAAACTAAAAAAAAAACTAACTTATTTTTGTAATCGGATAGGTTAAAAAATTTGAACTTTTAAATTCCTATCTATTAAGCAATCTGTGACTTCATATGAGACGCGAGATATTCTTTAAATTTGCAAACTATAAAAGTTTCTTTTTTCTACGAAATTTTGAAAGATCATTTCAGAATATGATCAAAATATATTTTTCCTCCTTAAAATGGATATTTAAAAATTAGAAAAATATTTATTAAATAAATTAATAAATCTATTTTTTTTTTTTTGTTATTTTTTGGGGTTTTTTTTTTTGTTTTTTTTTCTGGAGCCGATGTTTCATTACAATAACGATCAATTTTCTTCGCTAATTAGTTTTTTAGTTAACCTTTGACAAGGTCGAGCTCTCGTTTCTTATACAAAACTGAAATGCCCACTCTTAATTAATTAATCAGATTTTTGCATACGTATTCGAATATATATGGTCAACGGCTAGAAATGTCAGTTTACTGTGTCATGTCAGACAATTTTTTTGTCAGAAGCCATCTTACACATTTATAAATTTACCGTATCTCGTCCGGTGCTCCTACTATATATATCGGGATCCTTGAAAAAATCTTAGCAATATTGATGCATAATAAATCATGCAGTCTAAGTTTGTTTAAGAGCGTCAACATTAACAAGCCACCTCACTGCTTATTCACTGCTATAATTTATACACATTCATAAAACAACTTACATTCTTGTCAGATATTTCTCACATGTAGACACATTATGTTTATCCTATACTAACGAAATTCATTCGCTTGTACTGTAAAAAGGTACACAAAATATTTTGGATGAAGATTCACGAAGGATCATTTAATTCATTTATTTCAATTAGATTTATGCAAGATGTGGCAATCCCATATATATATATATATATATATATATATATATATATATATATATATATATATATATATATATATATATATATACGTGTGTATGTATATAGAGAGAGAAAAAAAAAACAGAAAAAAATTTAAATTTCTCTTTGAATTTCAAAATTTACTCTAATTATAATGGAAGAGTGCCCAATATCGAAGTTTTCATATGGACTCAACGACACACTGATGCACGAAACGGGCTGTCTTCATGCAGTATTGATTCCTATATATTTCTAAGTGTGCGTGTTCTGCGCATATGCGAGTTTGTAAATGTTTGTGTTTGAATGAGTCAATACATGAACACATGCATAGTGCGTCGTCCATGATATATAGACTCTACAAAGGCAGTAAAACCTTATATTTCATTCATATTTCGCATTGTAATTAACATATCTTTTAACTGCTGTTAGTTACGTGTGGAAATCTTTGCAGATCAAACATGTTATTCATATCCTTTTTATAAATCTTCAATGGGATTAATCACTGTCGAATCTGGTGACTAAAACGCAAACCGTGAATCATTTATCTTCTTGAATCTATTCTTTCACAACTTGTTCTGTGTGCCAAGGAGACTCGACTTGGTCAACATCAAAGTCTCTTCACATAAAGAGGCTTCACTGATTTCTAATGATGTTGGGTTTTTCGGTACGCGACAATAATGAATTTTCCATAAATGATAAATCTCATTGTCTCAAGAAAAAAGTAAAAACTAAAAAAATCTAAAACACAACATTAACTCCATGAAATATTTTCCCACAATGCATCCTGATACCATCTCATTACAAAGATAACGAAACATATGCACCTTGCCTTTCAGCTTTATTCAGGATCAAGTAAAAATCATTGAATCAAACGACCTTTCCATCAATAGAAGATCC
The DNA here is from genome assembly GCA_903632075.3 of Acanthosepion pharaonis. Taxonomy (NCBI): domain Eukaryota; kingdom Metazoa; phylum Mollusca; class Cephalopoda; order Sepiida; family Sepiidae; genus Acanthosepion; species Acanthosepion pharaonis. Next base: position 2,527,714 of record CAHIKZ030001313.1, read on the forward strand.
ATTTCCGACGTTTTTTCATTGGAAATGCTTTCGGCGATTAACATTAGTTTACACGGTTACAGATTCTGGCTTGCCGCGATACAGCCTCATACGTTATAAGGATCGATACATTATATGTTGTGACCGACTCCTTCCTTCACCTTAAATGTATATGCAATTTGTCACTATGTCCTTTCTGTTGGCTTGTAGTCCTCCTTCTATTTCTTTTACTGAGATGAGTCTTGCCTGTTTAATATTAGTCTGTTTTCCCCCTTGAGGCTGCCGTCAGGACGCACAACACACAATTGAACTGAATATTTTGATGAAATACTCGGAAATATAGTCCATGAGTCATATCATTTTATACTTCAGTAAAGTTACACATTTCTGGCCCGTAATAATAACATACAGAATGTCTCAAAAGAGGTTTATTCTGCTTTTACCATTCTGAATTTAATACAGTATGTTATTACAAGACGTTAGCTGTGATAATTAACACATATGTCTGGGCACACACAAACACATACACACACATACATATTCAAACATATAATATAGGGTACGATGGTTAAATTATCGCAATTTTATATTTTTAATTTAGCACATACGCGTTACTTTTTTATTTTGTCGACTGGGCAGTATAGTAGGGTCATTTGGATACCGTCTGTGAGAAAAAGAGAAGCATGACACAATTCATTCTGACAGAAATTTGAAAGCGGAATGCTGTGCTGTTTGGCATTCGCACCGGAAGCTCTAAAAGGATCATTGGGTTGGGTTGTCAGAAGACAAAGAATGTGTCGGATGAGTCTAATGGTAACTACGAAGGTCGGGAAGCCCAGAAAACTCTCTGATCGTTCTGATAAGAAAAGAAGAAATCGAATTTGTTGATGAGAGCCTCAGATTCAACACAGAGACCTACATCAAGTGCCTTGAGGAGGTAGGCCTACTTCGAGCCAAGAGGGTGACTGTTGGAAGACCATATATCTGGCAACAGGCCTCTGCATTTTGCCACACAAGCATGGAAACCTATTCATGGCTTTCAGAAAAATTTTCCGACCAAATCATCCCTTATATCTGGCCACCTGTCTTGTTAGGCTGCAACCCCCTTGATTATTATACGTGGTGTGCAGTTGAGCGAGGGACACCCCCCCCAAAAAAAAAAACAAACAAAAAAAAAAACACCGAAGATGAATTGAAAGCAAAGATTAGGGCAGCATTCACCAACTTAAACAAGGAGACCACCGAGTAGAGTTGTAGGAGATTCCGAAGTCGTCTGGAGGCCGTGTTTTTTTTGGTCTGGAGGCCATTTTATTATTGAATAAATTTACTATTTAGTATTTCAAGATATTTTTGTGTACTTTTGGTAAATGTATCTGTTAAAATGAGATGTCAGTGTTATTTTCATTTTGCGTAATTTAGATAACAATTTATCCCACGCACCATATATATATATATATATATATATATATATATATATATATATATATATATATATATATAATCCGAATATTATCTCTTATTACTATAAACCTTATATTTAATTGATATCGATATACATGTGAGTGCAGACATATTTTTAAACAGTGTAATTGTTGTATACCAAGTAGGGTTTTCAAAAGTTTTTTTTTTATAAGTGGATGTTTCGTTTATTAAATTTCCTCAGTTCCCTTTATTTAGGGGAAACCATAATTCGAAAGAGAACCGATGAATCAAAAGATAAATATTAAAATTGCATAATTGTGTTAAATTTCACTGAATGATGTAAAATTCAGGGAAATTAATCAAAATGTTATTTAGAACTGTCGAGACGTTTAAAATAAAATGATCATTAGTTAGCGTTTGAAGACTATGAAGACTTACGAAGATATTATTTAAGATTTGTGATAATATTAAAGACAGAAACCATAAATGAAATTAAAAGATATAGAGATATGATGTTTTACATTTTCATCAAAGCCCGACACGCTTTCAACACTACGTCCTCTCACTTTGTAACAAGACCCGGATCTTCAACACCAACGTCAATTCGGTCCTACTTTACGGCTCAGAAACCTGGAGGATAGCCAAGACCAACACCCGCAAACTTCAGACATTTACCAACCGATGTGTCAGTAACATACACAATATCAGATCTCCGGAAGTCGTCTCCAATGACCAACTATGGGACAGGAACAGACAAACCCCAGTAGAGATTGACATTAAGAAACGAAAATGGGGACGGATTGGCCACACACTCCCCATTCTGCTTCTAGTGTTACCAGGCAGGCGCTTGTCTGGAATCCACAAGGGAAGCGAAAAGTGGGTCGACCAAAACAGATTTGGCGCAGAAGTGTTGACGCAGAGGTAAAGGTAGCCAACACGACATAGGCCAAGCTGAAGATGATTGCCCGGAACCGCCTCCATTGGAGATGCGTTGCTGCGGTCCTATGTTCCCCAAGGAATCAAGAGACATATGTTTGGTGATGGCAGGCTGGATTTTTTCAGTGTTTGTTTTGGGTGACACTCTTATACACTTAGAACACATGCATACAGGTGTACGCATTTTAGATTCAAGTCACAAACTCATATACATACAACTGATATATATATATATATATATATATATATATATATATATATATATAATTTCTAATGAAAAGCTAGTTAGATCAGGGCTACAGAAATGTAGGACGCCCATGGCTAAGATACAAAGACAAGCTAAAGAGCAACTTGTCAGCTATCAATATACCTCTTAACACGTTTGAGCGCTTAGTCTTGGGGCGGGTAGAATGGAGATCAATGTGTTTTAGTGGACTCAGCAGTTTTCAATCAACTTGTCTAAATCGTCTTCAAGAAGCGGGAGCAAGATCTAAAAGATCAATCAATCTAACAGTTATCTCAACCCACAATCTTTAATCTTGCTCCATATGCGGCCTTCTTTGTAAATCACTAGCGGGTTTTAAGTGCCACATAAGATTATCGCACAAAATTTCATCTTGGTGAAGTGGTCGGAGAGTTAATTCTTATCTATAGATTCATCATCTTCTGAGAGGTTTTGCTCAGGTTGGGTAGGGTATCTATTTCAAGGCTAATGTTAGCGGTCATCCTCTCGTTAGTTCCCAGCGAGGGATATTTTTATGGCGCGGCTACAAGTCGTTATGTGTCGGAAGGATTTTGTTTTATTATTGTCTATCTCATTATCTATTTATTTATTTTTTTTATTCAAGTGAGTGTTTTATATACAAACCGTATTGCACTGAATTTCAATATATATATATATATATATATATATATATATATATATATATATTGGCAGCACATCTTCATTCAAATATGTTTCACTGAATAATATAGATATATGATGTCTACTTATTTTCATACTGCTTCTTTCACGTTGTTTACACCGTTTCCTAGATGAATTTCAACGTAACATTCAGTGAATAATCACATGGTGTAATCTTAAATCCTTAAATGTTTTGTCTTTTATATTACCTAATTTTGCAAAGGAACAATACTCTATTCAATGCAAACATTATCTAAATGTATTCTGTTTATTTAGTGACCATGAGTTCAATCTCTGTTTCAGGTACGGATATCAACAAATTTGGTTTTCTAAGATTTGACTATTTATTTTCGATTTGATTACGTTTTTTGTTCCTTAAATTTATGCTATCTTAAAAAAAAAAAAAATCATTTCACTCTCCATTTTTTAGAATACACCCACCGGCACACACCAAACAAGATACGTACGCACATACAAATTTACAGTTCTGATTCTCCGAAAAATTGACTTCGGTGTTTCAGGCAAACAAACACCATTTGAGTAATAACTCACACAATAGTTTTGTTTGTATATATGTATATGTCAATTAAGAGTGAACGACATGAAAATCTCCTATCTATTGCCATGTAAATACTGGACAAATATCATTAAAGAAAAATGATCAATTTTCAATGACGAGTTTATCCGTATTAATGATGACTTAAGATAATGAAAACGAAGAAAATAGAATGAAGTAAAGAAGTGAAAATATTGCATAAAACCTTCATACATCTGTTATTGTACTAAAAGTGACATTAACAAGATTGTAGGGTAATTCAATTTTCATTTTTGTCTGCAATTTCTTCATTTCTTAATTTTGTTTTGGCAAAGTAAGTCAATCAGAATTAAATAGGCGAAGGGAAAACATTGAAATGAACTTTTCATGTTTCTTGTCAACGTGCGATTATATTTTATGTACAAATTAGTGTGACGTTGGCGAATGTTATTCGAAACGCACTTCAAAAGATTAAATTGATTTTGAAGAACGTCTTGATGCATATCAAATTGCATTGATTCTATTCGGATAAACTCAAGTCAGAATGATTTAGTTTTTTCATATTTAGTTCACGTTTAATTAGAAAAAATGAAATATTGTGGTACTAGAAACTTCCAGTTTGGGAGGAAAAGTGTTTAGAAAATGAACTGCAGATATTCTGCGTGATTTCTTTTCAACACGAATCTAAATCAAGAACCGGATTTACGTGGTACCTCTATACAGATATATTTTACTAAAAAATGAAAAATAAGTTATTAGTTGTAATGCGTGTGTGTGTGTGTGTGTGTGTAAGTGTGTGTGTGTGTGTTTAGTGAGCCACGTATTTTGGTTGAAATTAAGAAGTCGGTTTCCCCAGGGAAATAATTCTCCACCATCACCGGCAGAGACAAGTCCAGTGCTGTCGCTGCTGCAACTGGAGAGTGAGAAAGGTGAGAAAGCAACCCCACCCCACCCAGAAAAAAAGAAAGGAAGTGTCTTTATATCTTTTCTTTTTATATAAGTTATTTCAATATTATTTACTAGGTATTAAGGGGAGACTCCTGGACAGAAAATTAATAACCGCTTTGTTATGATTGAAAAGTTGAAATTTGCAAATTGACATTCTTTCTTTTTTATGTGCCTTGTCTTTTCGATCATGGCTCTCCATTTTTCTCTATCCCCTGCAGTTTTTCTTGCAAATTCCGACCCTTTGCCATCTCCCCCAGACCGTGTTCTGTCATTCACTGGCTTAGGCTCGTTAGGTATGTCATGGGTTGTTTTCCCTTGACTCTCTTTCGCTCTACTCTACCTGTGAGTATCAGATTCTACAGGCCCTCTTTCCTTATTACGTGTCCCAGAAACTTAAGCTGTCTCTTTCTGTTAAGCATAAGACTTCTCCTTGTTTGCATCCTCTCCAAGACACTCATCGTTGCTCACACGCTCGGTCCATGATATACTCAGTATCCTTCTGTAGAACCACATCTCCGTCGCCGTGAGTGTTTTTTTTTATCTTTGAGGAGACCGTCCAACGTTCGCTGCCGTAAAGGAGGACCGATGTCACATAACAACTTAGTACTCTTTTCTTTCTTACCAAAGAAATCTTCCTGTCTCGCAATAATCTACACAGCCTTTGGAATGCGTCTACAGATCTCAGTGTCACACTTACCGTCCTCTGTCTAAAAGCTTTCCAGATATCTAAACTTCCGTAACTGTTTGATTTTAGTGTCCCCAACCTGCAGATCGCATTTCGGGCTCATCTTTTTACTGACGACCATAAATTCTGTCTTCTTGTAGTTTATGCTTAGTCCCTTCTTCTCACTCTCTTTCGCTACCTTCTGTAGGAGATTTTGTAATTTTTTCGTGTCTGCTATCAGCACTGTGTCATCTGCGTAACTTATGTTGTTAAGATTGTGGCCACCAAAGCTGAATCCCAAAATGGTTTCCAATTCTCTCAGAATTGTCTTTCTGTATTGCCTGAACACGTCCGGTGAGAAGACAGACCATTGCTTTACGCTCTTTTCTATTTTTGTATATTCGCTGAACGTGTTCTTTATGCGCATGCAGACAGTTTGATGCACTATAGGTTCTTGATTATTTTAATATCCTTCCCAAATATGCTATGCACATTTTAGCCAACCACCCTCATTCCCTTCGAATTCCATTGGTCTGATGTAAATTCAACTCGAGCATCTTCTTCCAGTGAATCGCTGGTCTGTGGAACCGACTCCCAAACGGGTGCTTTCCGATTATTACACTCTTAATCTGTTCATTTCGCGGACTATCTCTGATCTTTCCCACATACCTGCATAAGCTGTGCCTCTTATTTTGTCATGCTCCACCTTGAGTGCTCCCCATGCCTTGTAGAGGGTGAACATCACTGTAACAAAAATACTTTTTTTATTTGGTACACATTAGAAAAGTCGACATTTGTAAGAAAACGGATTTTTTATCATTTCATATCAAGCAAGGCAGAAATGCCACTAGAACGCAGAGGCATGAAAGCGAGTGAAAAGAATGAGTATAAGAGTGATTGAGGAAAGGACAAAAAATGAACGGTATCTAGAAAACAGAAGGGGGCGATTGAAGTTGCGTTTAAATTTTTGAAGATTGTAAACAGAAGAGCGTTCTACATGTGGAAAGTACGAGAAATGATACTGTTGGTGTCGAAGTGGCGGTTACATTCAGCTATTTTAATAGTAACAAGGCGGGGCCTAGATGCCAGTCTCGTTGCACACTTACATTCATAGGAAAAGCATCGTCAGAGCAGTAGGCATGACAGCGGGAAGCCACATAACGTCGGCTAGAAAGTGAGATGTTATAATAGGAAGTGTTTGGAGTTGGTTTGAATGATAGTCGAAATGTAAGAAAATCTTTTATCGATTCTGCTTTCCTAACGTAATCTCTGCAAGATGTTTAAGGCATTATCAGAATTCAATTACATGCTTATGTGGAGAAAAATGAAAATTAAAGTACTGAATGTTTTCAGAAGTCACTCGGGCTGGAACATGCACATCAAGACAGTCAATGACTAATCCGTTAGGTCAAAAAAAGCATACATTAAGATAAAAACTGAAAATATATAGAAGCATTTATATTTCAACTACAAGGGAACAAGAAGAAAGATTTTTTATTAAGTTTGGAGCAACCATACTATATTTGAAAATGACACATAAGTAAATATGTTTTATGATCAGCCGATCATCAATGTATTAACACCTCCGGAGTTTCACTTGATATATCTTCTTTCCAGGTGAATCTTTTAAGAAGGCACATTTAAGGAAAACCTTTATTTCACACCTGGAAAATTATTACTTATGACCTTGACCAGTGTTGTATCCTCGGTATGGCGATAAACTACATCTGAGAAAACAATCTCTGATCGGGAGATTGGAAGCTTTGAAGAGCTTGAAACCATTACTTCTGCTGGTGTTTCTAGGTTCACATTGACCCGGGAGTGGTTCCTGTTAGCACAAATAGTGAACCCGCAAACAAAAATCAACAATATGATTTTATAAAATGACCGGCAATACATATTTATATCAACATAACAATCAATGTAACACTTCAGTCTGTTATGTGCCATGCTTGATACACGCTTAGGCGATCATGTATCTTTCAATACATGACTGACAAGGCAGATTTTTTCCCGCAATAGGTTGCCATTTCTTTCTGCGGTAGACCAGTTGCCATCCAAGGCTACAGAAGCCGGTCTGTTCTGCTAGCTAGGGGGAGAAGAAAAGGATTCGCACCTTTCCCAAGGATATTAGCACGTAAGTGAATGTAATGGATTCGACTGGAATTCGAACTCGATTCTCAGATTCCTCAATCCGAGCCGCTATCCACTGTGCCTCCTCTGCAAAACTTTAAAAAAAAAATACAAAAATACATTTTTATAGTAAAATTACGGATAATGCATTTTATTATTTACAAACTATATATGAAGAAAAATATATACGGAAAAAACAAACAAAAATCCTTATATACAATTATAATGTTTTAATGTTAATATGTCAACATCGGACGTTTCGGTCTAATAAACCATCTTCAGGACATATTCATAAATTATAACATTATCAATACAACATGACAAAGACGATGTACATATTAACATTAAAACAGCATAATTGTATATAAGGATTTTTGTTTGTTTTTTCCTTATATATTTTTCTTCATACTGTCGGATTTATATCCATATATTTGCTTACAAACTATATATATAAAAAACATACATTTACCATAAAAGTGTAGAATTATGAAAAATATTTAGATTTCGGCATTAAATAACCCATAGAGGTTGATATAATGCTAAACAAAATGAACCAATGAATTGGACATTGTTTAGAAATATGTGAATATGCCTACGAGGCTAATATTCATACAGCGAGATTTTTTGGCGTACAATGACATTTTTCTACTTATATTTAAAAAGATCAAAAACTATTACTTAGCATTGTAATCGAAAAATAAACTATATTTAAAAATCATTAGATTATTTACCAATACACTGTTTCAAATATTTAAACCCACCATATGTATCACAAGCGAAAAGAATTACAATCTTTTTTTTATTTTTTAAAATGTCCAAATAGATTCAATATAAAACATAGTAATCAATTAAATTAGTGACAAAACGAATAAAAATAGAATAATGTAATATAATTTCGAAATAAAAGAAAAATCCATAGAGCTCCAAACATCTTCATGAATCTAATTTGCACCTTGAGTCACTTCAAGAACACAAGATGAATTATTTTTTGTTGTTTCTTTAAATATGTCGAAGAAAGAAAAAATATGACTATGAAACGAGCTCGGGAAACAGCGAGATGGAATCATATATTTCTTGCATTGTGCTAATCTAATGACAAGAAACGAGTAACTTTTTAAGTAGGTATTCTGACATGTACGATATTTTTTATGTTGATAACTTGAAACGAAAATAGAAAAAGGAAGATCCTTTGATGTAAACATCAATGAATTTAAGCGGAGCCAAATAGTAAAAGTCTGAAATAACTCGAGGTCTTTTACAAGGAATTTGAACTTGATGCCCTCAGAGCTAAAACCTTCCCTCCACGTGACAGAATCGTGAATCTGGTCAGAATAAAATTTACAAAACTATCAGAAGAAAAAAAAAAAGCATGAGATTTAGTTATTTTATCATTCTGTACGACATTTATTAATTTCTTCTTGGCAAATAGTGGACGATAATTTTTTTCATTTTAAATATAACAACATTCTATTTCTTTGTTTTTCTCATATTTAAGCGGGATACTTCGGCATTCCGTGAGGGTATTGAATGAAATCATTTCTTTCATCTGCCTCGGCAATTATTAATATACTTCATACGAGGGATTTCTTGCCTTTGTTACACATTCTACATAAGAAACAGAATTTGAAAATGATGAAAGGAAAATTACCGCTACAAAAATTACAAAAACAACCTTAAATTTCTAAACATTTCGAATGACACAGACTTTTCTCAAACATATATAATATATATTTATTATTTACCAACATAGCCTCTCATTTTTCTGCTTTGAGAAAATGAATGGCGATAAATCACTAATGTGAAGAGTGGAATAATTAATTCATGCCATATTATTCTGTATTTGTGATCGGAAGCTGCATTAGTTTTTGCGATGATAGTTGTCTTCTCTTCATTATTAACACCCTAAAGAAAAGCAAGGCGAAACCTAGAGGCAAAAACATCAAACATGAATATCAAATTTATAGGAAGATAACACACCACTTGACCTTGAAATATTTTAAGCCGTTTAATAAATTATGTAAATATAAAAAAAATATTTTACTTGTATATTTATTTCCATTACTAAAAACAAGAAAATCCTATTTACTGAGTGAATGGAAAGATGTACGTCCTCTTTCGAAATGTGATCAACACGATGGATAAAGAAAAGAAGAGCGTGATTCTTTGTGGAAATATGTATTTTTTGCTATAGCTATTATGTATAACCACTACAGCCAATCATATGTGTCTGTTGCTGTTTTAGTTACATAAACTCAACACACACACACATATATATATATATATATATATATATATATATATATATATATATATTAATTCTATTTTTTCACCTTGGAAGTGTAGTCTGATGATTATAACCATGGACTCTTAAAAATGTCTGTTTTCATTAAATTAAATTAATCGCTCTGATTTAACATTGAACTCTCGGTTTTCATCCAGCTTAGGATTATCTATACAGATTACCAAGATTTTCATTACACACGCACACACACACACACACACACATACACACATTATATATATATATATATATATATATATATATATATATATATATATAGGAACATTTAACACTTGATCCCTGCTTATTACGAATCGATAGAAATAAAACAATTTATAATTTTAAAATAGTTGGAATTTGAATAATTACCTAATGCTTTCTTCCAAATGATGCCATGTAATAAGGAATGACATGGCATTACGCTTATTAGAAAACATTTGTGTTTTTAAGAAATTTAATAAACTTTGAATAATTTTTTATTGTTTTTGTTATCGAAACTATTGCTTATCCTTATATAAACAAATTAAATGCTCCCTTAAGACATTTCCTTTTTTTAAACATTGCAGAGAAAAAGTTTCTATTAGAGTATTGAACATTAAATATTATTCACGGATTTGTTACTATTAGATTTTATGTTTCTTCAAAATCTATCGGTTGATGTTCCCTCTGGTTTAATTTCAGATTTCTTTACATTCTGTGAAGTTTGGGTGACATTTTTTTTTATTCCCCGTAGCTATGCTATTTTCTCTCCTATAGTAATTCCTATGCAGATGAAATTCTTGGTAATGCCGTAGAACTCGTCAATTCTTGTTCCTGGTGCTTTTCGGATTTACAAACAAATAGATTAATCAAATTATTTGTTAAACATCGGTCCCTGTGTCTGTTATATCCATTAAATAATAAAGCACAATTTTATTAGTTTCTTCATTTGGTAAGATATCTCATACTATGAATCGTGTAAAAGAAAACAAAAACAAAAAAATCACAATAACATCACGTATTTTTGAACTTCCTTTAGGAGATTTTGCAATTGAAATTCTTTTGGACGAGACCAGATAAAAACAACATTGTGGCTTAATATAAACAAATCATATTTATCAATTATATTTTAAAGATCAGTGTTTTGTCCAAAATCATCTACGTTAATCTTTCCTTATATTTCTCTCTTGGTACCAAGCTATCCACAATACAGCATAGTGCCATATTCATGATACATATATTCACCTAAACTGAGAGTTTGTATATTAAAAGTAATGTTTCCGATGATATGAGTAGTAAAATTAATCTGTAATTTTAGTCAGGTGTGCTTGAAAGTAAATTAATTTTTAGTGAAGACTTTATAAATACTTTTTATACACGGGATACAGGAGTGAAAAGTAAAACGAAATTAATATTTTAATAACCTTTTAATAATCATTATCTATCTGCTTCTGATGATATAAGTAAAAAGAAATTTTACCATAAACATTTGCTTAATAACTTTTCCATATGAAAAATTTATTGCTTGATTAAATTTGATTTCACTGTGTTATGAATTTTTTTCGAAATTAAATTACCTTGTTTTTTGTTTCGTAATGGGTCTGTGCCTTTAAATGCCAAGCGATAATGAAATGAACAAAAGCTTAACAAATGCGACAAATCATATTCCACCTTCTTTTCAATTTTTTCTAGAATGGACTTCAGCCATTTCACTTTCTCTTGAATCTTTATCAGGATTTTCAATTTCAGCCTTTGCTTGCTTAAAAATTATTGACATCAAACATTTCTCAGTCATTGATTATAAAATGATTTTTGCTTTGATATTATCCCTGTATGAATCTCAGCATGATTTTCTCTGATGTCACTAAAATCACATAAGGCATTTAAATTGATTCTCCTTGTTAATCTGAAACATTCACATTTGCTTATAATAACGCATACAGGCTAAATCAAAGCTGAGACATTTTCAATGCCGTCATTTAGTTTGGAACATATTTTATAGCCAGAAAGATTCCGGTGAAACGCAGTATAGCATATTGAAATTACTCGGGTTTCATCAAAAACATTAGTGAAAAAGTTCCATCCACTTGGGTATCCAATATTTATAATAGCAGTTGGACTTCCTGTTTTTTTGTCACAATAAATGGTTTCATTTTTTAAAAGGTTTCTGTGAAGCCTGAATCATGTCGTATTAGAACATTTTCTAAATCGCTTTTGAATTCGTTCATGGCGTGCACTATAGCGTCGCATAAATGGAATGCATTGTTCCCGCCTCTCATACTTTCGATAATTAATTGTATGAGTCCTGTTTTGGATTTTTTTCAGTTCTGATTGTTAGTGCTTGACCAAATTTGCTACCAAAATTTTTCTGCTCGAGTCCTTGAAACATGGTTTGAGATTGGTCTCTAAAATCGAGATAATGAATACTGTTTTCTACACAAGCGCGCAAAATTTTCCCACTGTTTGGCAAATTCCCTCAATGACAATCCGAGCTGATTTTGTCTCAGACTTTTCCTGAGGCTGATATTTTAGGATATAATTATGCTGGTTTGGATGCGAAAACTTAAACGGAAGCTTTACTGTTGCCTCAACCATATCACGATTCATACCACAGCTTTTATCCTTGAAACTGCATCTCATTTGCATATATCTAGCGGTACAGTGTTGCATGTCACCACAATATTCAATACGAAAATCTTCGTAAAGAATGAACTGCTGATAAACTTTCACTTAACATTCAAATGTTAATTCCTTGCCCTTGAAAAAAGCAGTTCTATTTCTTTTATCCAATATTTGAATCCTGGTAAAAGTCAGTTTGACAACTGAGAGTTATAACTGAGTCATTCACCAAAATAGAAATGCTATGTTGATCTTAAGGATTTCAAGACGAGCAATCTATATTCATCTATCGCCAGATTGAGACATTAGATTGATTCATAAGAGACGACTCTCTTCTCAAAACTGCCTTCCTTTTGAACGACCAGTTATCTGTAAACGCAAACCTGAAAAAAAAAAAAATAAAATTCTCAAGTTTATTGTATTGAAAGAGAGCTTGTCAGTGATCTTTTAACAAACTTCTTCATGTGCACTCTTAGGAAATGAGAAAGACTTTCCTGGCTTCGTGTAGACGTTGTCTCTATGTCTAACGTACTTAAGCGATACACAGACATGTAGAGATAAAACATATATATATATATATATATATATATATATATATATATATGAACAAGATTTATCAAAGCGTGTGATTCTCATTTTTTATACACACACACACACGCACATACACACGCACACACACATATATATATATATATATCTGTGTGTGTATATGTGTGTAAATAAATAAATAAATGAAAGTAAATAATCGAGATAAAGTAAAAAAAAAGTAAAATATTTTTTTCTGAAAACTTGTAAATAACGCAATTTTAATTGTAATATTTTCTGTAAAAATAGAAATATTACTTATAAACAAATATAAATATTAGACAATTTTTACAAGTTATATTTTAATCTGCTTTATTTCTGTATATATATATATATATATATATATATATATATATATATATATATATATATATATATATTATGATTTATGTAATGTGTGTCAAAAATTGATAATTTTACGAGATAATGATTTTCAGGAATTTTAAGAACAGAAAAATCATTTGACAATATTTTATAAAGGATGTAACAATTTTAAAATTCCTTTGTTTTTTACAAGGTCAGGGCACACCTGCGAGGTTGTTAAATACGACATTGTGAATACTGGAGAATTCCATTCATATGCAAATTATTTCGCTGTATTAAAAGAAGACAATATTGATCCCAGCGTTATCAAGTTTTGACGAGCCCTTGGCAATAAATTATTCCAATGTGTGAATAAAATTAAAGTTTTATTACCCAACGAGGCAGTATCAATATAATGTTCCCTTTGTCTGATAAAGCAAAGGTTGTCTGACATTTATCTTTGCGAATCCTATCCATTCTTAACATTCAAATAATTACTTCGCCAACATATGACGCTGTGATATGTGTATAGATACTGTTTCATAAACTTGAGAAAATTACAAAATTGCTCACAGCTGCTATTAAGGAACCCACCCAAAGTAAATCTTAGATGATGTCATTTCTGTTTGTACGAACAGTTAATGGCGTCATTTCATTCTTTTTTTTTTTATAGTATTGTAGCCACTGTTTATATCCCTGTTGACTACTTTTCACTCGATTACGGAAATAATAATCAGAATAGAATAAGGCCATTCATGCTGTTCGTGAGTTCTAAAATCAATTTTGAAACTCTTTTCAAATTGTTTTCTGTTAAACTCAAGATTGATTATGCAGAGGACACACTAGGTTAGTTTTGTGCAAAATTGCAAGATTCTACAAACGTAAAAATTAACACGAAAACTCAAATTATATTCTTAAAGAGCCTCATCAATTGAAGACTATCAGGTGGATGTCATGCATGACTATGCAGATATCTAATCAGCGATATACAACGGCTACCTCAGATCAATGATTAAAAATGGCTTCCAGCCTGTACGTTTTGGCGACCATTCTCCTTAAAACCGTGTACACTGGTGCTACGTAATAACAAATAAATTTACAAATAACAGAAACATCATCATTTGAGAAATTCGAACAACATCAGCAACTAAAATGGGTGACACCGGAAACTGAAAGAGAAAATAACAATATAATCAAGATGTCGATGTTCAACACTACTTTTATAAATAAGGTTTAAACAATGAAGACCATATCAATAATGGAAATGGTGATGATTAACTGGAGAAAGTTATTTTTCAAATAGATTGCTTTAATAGAAAGATTTTATACATAACAACCGATAGTAGTACTGGCTGCGAAAATGTCGAGTATTTCCATACAAGGAAACCATTAAAGTTAGCATTTCCATTGCAATACTGACAAACTTATATATTTTGAAAAGGGCTATTCACTCGATTACGAGAATAACAATCACTGAAACATAACTCTACATGACTTGCTGCTACACATTCCTCAGTTCAACAATAACACTCAAAACTCTTTGTAAAGCTTTATTAAACTGAAATTACAGTATTTTATACGTTACAAATAGAATGCAGTTACAACTTATATTAAATATACAGTTCGTATAGTTGGTTTACAGTAAGATATACAGGTTACTACATGCACAAGTTAAAAATAAAGGCTTTATGAGTAATACTAGGATAATGTGTAAAGTTATTTTTCAAAAGCAATGCACTCTTGTAGGCATGTAATTGTATATTGATTGTGAATAGAGTCCTAAATATTTAATTCCCGCCACTTGTAACTGTGAAGGCAATACCACAAAGTGTTTTACAGGACCGAAAGTTTATGTCATTCCTGTATAATATAATTTTCTATTTCAGATGGCTGCCACAAAAAGGATGGGTGTTCATCCAGATCTTCTTGATTTGAGAAAGCGTCAATGAAAGTGAATAAATTGAATACAGTACATGTGCTTTGTATTACTGAATTATTTGTCCTATTGTTCTCAGTACTTTTTAGTAGGAGGTGACTTTCGAACCACCCTGTAGGCTGGCTACGAAAATGCCAGGTGTCATTCGAACATGTACCATACACATTGCAGACATATACGTATTGCAGATATATACATTGAATTGCTAAGGTCAGGGACGATGTCGAATTGTAAAACGTGAAGTATTACGGCATTCCTCTGCTGCAACCACATATAACCCACCTGTTGCAGCAGGCAGTGTCTTAGACGAACATCATTTTACAGTCACAAAATTTGGGTGAGAGTTGTAATTTAGACCACTTTAATCCATGATGTCAAGTTTTGCAGCGTTGTATCATAAGTGAATGCACGTAACTGTATATTGTTCCCTGTGTATGCGACGTTAACAAACTTCACTTGCAAGAAGCATCTGTCTTAATCACTAAACAGTATAGAACACCATCTGATCACGGAGGTTACACTTGCAACAGCCGCTGAAGATGTGAAAAATTCTGTTTCTAATTGGAAAAGTAGCTAGAAGCAAGTATACCTACATGACACAGTCACCACATCACACAGAATTGTGCATGTAACTGGAATCACTTATTGGCAACAACTTTTGTTATTCCTTAGTGGGCTGGATTGTCTGCATTACAACATCAGTACACACGGCCTTCTTTACTCTAATATACCAAAGTTAGATTGACCCTGCTTTTTGCCAAAAAAATCAAATTAACCGTATTTAACCAAGATAATGTTTTCCTTTTTGCGCAGATTGAAATAATAATAATAAAAAAACGTGTGATTTGTATTGACTCTCTTTTTGTAGGATAATTTTACCGACTACTTGTCAGTGAAGTAGAAAGAAAAGAAGTGAGTGAAAGAGACTTTCAATCCTTTTACTCATTAATATTGGGGTGAAGGAAATATTTCCCTACAAGTTTGAACACGGCCGTCAGACGAAAAACATGAAATACTCCTACATCAAAATCAGTAGCAGGAAGAACAGTATCAGCCATAGCTTTTGTTAAAAACAGTCATTCACTGCAAAACATTCTCTTTCCTAGTTTCTATTCTACATTGTAATTTATTACCAAAAGATAATACACTTGTTAAACCAATTCCGGTTTTCTATTGATGTTTTTGGTTACTCAGTAGCAACAAATAACTAATAGTTCTAAACCAAGTGTGGGAAGAAAGAGGCGCAATTTCTCGATGAATGTCTTTTTTGGAGGAAAATTCTTTTTAGGAGGAAATATCATCGTTAACATCTAATTCGTTAATTCACATACCAATGTAAAGGTACTCAAACCCACCATTTCTAATTCTCTTTTCTTCTCTTTTTATGTTGGCTTGGCCGATGTCAATTCCCGATGACTTGAACTGTAACCAGCAACTGACCCTAGCAAATATATCGTGTTTCTGAAATAAGATATATTTCCAACAAACTGTTTTGTGTTTATTAGTTGGGAGATTTCTTCTTTCCCTTAAGATTTTCTTTTCTTTCCTTTGCTTTAAATTTATTTTCTTCGATTTCACACACACACACACACACACACACACACACACACACACACACACACACACACACACACACAAGCACACACAAGCACACACGTACACACATACACGTACATACATGCACACACTTACACACATGCACACACTCATACATTGACATACATATACGCAGACACATACACATATACACACGCACATACACACATGCACACACCCTCACACATACACAGACGCTCACACACATACACAAATACACACACACACGCACTCACATGCACACATAAACACACATACACACACGCACGCACACACGCTCTCACACACACACATTGTTACACGTGGCCTTGTTGCAATCAATATCAATTTCCCTTTCAGGTTTCACAATTGCTTTGATCCTTGTTTCTCTACTGATGCCCTTAAAATGAGTCGTTCTTGGTGAGTCCCTGAACGATGTGACCATCCACAACCAAGTCTTTTACTCACAGACTGTTTATGTGAAAATCATTGTGAAGCACCATCATCACGTGACCGCCAACTTGTGATGAAATCTCTGAATTTACAGTTCAACATCTAGAAATTTCAAAATTTGTCATTCTATAATTGAATACAATGGCCGCATCTCCGTCTATCAGTTTTTACTACGCTGAACCTTATATCATCATACGTCAACTTCTATTTTAGATATAGAAGCTTGGGAAAACTTGCTGCCACTTGATCCCATTTACCGATGTGGAAATCTATTTTATGAATGATTTATTTTCCATACACTTGTAAAATCTTTCAAAATATCACAAATTCAAAGAATAGTAGACATTTATTATTTCTAAATTTGTTTTTGATTTAGAAAAAATACATTTTATTTTCACAATTAGTTTATTACTGTCTTTTTCAATCATGCTTTTAACACGATTTCATTTAAATGATGTTCTCAGATCCAGGATGGCTCATGGTGGTAGCACCTGCTAGGGTCCCGGGTATGCGCACACGGTGCCCCCCACTAAAGAAAATCAGAAATTAACAGTACATTTTTATAATAAAATTAGCAACAATATATTTTTATATCAACATGACAATGCAACACTTAAAAGATATAAAAATACATTTTTATATTAAAAATTACCAACACTATATTTTACATATATCTATCTATCTATCTATCTATCTATCTATCTATCTATATATATATATATATATATATATATAAATATATATATATGAAACATGTTTCATTAACTAATTTAGACATGTTCTGTTTACTTATTTTCAATTGGATCCTTTCATATTCCAGGATAAGATTTTTGTGTCATTATTGAAGGACGAGAGAAAATCTCCGTGTTTATATATATTTCTTTTATTCCGAGTACTTTCGACATAGCACAATGTCATCATCAGGGTATTGTTTATTGCAAGACAAATATTTTAAAGTTCATTATTGTTGAAGACAAAATTTTCCTGTTCATTGAAAGTTAAATTTCTTACTTGAGAGTGAAGAACGCTGAGACAGAACGTGATTGCTGATACCGTTTAAGGGGAGGTAACTAAGTATGTTTGTGGAGAGTTTTTACGAAATAATAGTAAAAAATCAAACTATTTATTGTACATATTTTAAAACATTTGTTGAGTATTCATAGTTATTTTTTTTATTAAGGTTTAGTTTCAATTTTTTAATATAGATAGCTTCGACAAAATTTTTAGTTTATGCTTATTCTTTTCATGAAAAGTATATATATATATATATATATATATATATATATATATATATATATATATTATTTGGACTATTGTCCTCATCTTTTTCGTCATATCTATTGTTCGAGGATTTCTTCAACAGAATTACGAAGAAGACCAGAGAAGGATCCAAAATGACCTGGATAAATCCTTCAGTCATGAATTTGATGTAGTCAAGGCTCGACAAGTGCAAAAATTAAATAGATTGAAAGATCAGAAGGTGACGGACAAGGTCCATCACCCTCCAGTGAAAGCAGTAGTCAACATCAGCCAATATCAGCTGAGTGCCTTTGAGGAGTCAGTATTGAATAAGGGTCTCAAATTCGTCACAACCATCAGGCGAGCACCATACTTGGACATCATTAGCAGAGTCGAGGAGGTGGCCTTGAACATCCCTCAGGCTCAGGCGGATGAACTGAGATGGAAAGTGAGACAGACCTTGGAGAGAGCCAAGCCGCCCAGGTCTACCATAACAAAACTGGAGAGGCTGGCGATTGGATCCCTACAGAGGAACGAAAGCATCATCATACTACCGGCTGACAAAGGTAATGTCACTGTAGTGATGGACAGATCGGATTATACAAGAAAACTGGAAGACCTCATTAGCAATGGTAGCTACAGCAAAATGAAAAAGGATCCTACAATGAAAACGGAACACTGTCACAGATCCTAATCAAGAACAAGGATCACTTCGCACCTAAGACGTATAGGCAGTAATCGCAGCGTTATACCAAGCTACCTCACATATACGGTCTCCCTAAGATTCACAAAGACGGTATTCCACTCAGGCCGATTGTTAGTTGCCAAGGCTCGGTGTGTCACCCTCTGAGCCGCTTCCTTGTAGATATAATTGACCCATTGATCGGAATGTCTCCTTCATATGTCCGAAACTCCGCCCACTTCGTAGAAATAATCAAAGATGCTTCCATCCTATCCAACCAGATGGTGAGCTTGGACGTGGTGGATTTGTTCACCAAGGTATCCACGGAGTAGGCACTCTTAGTAGTCAGAGACAGATTGACCTCTGACTCTTCCCTAGAAGAACGGACCAGTATTCCAATAGATAATCTGATGGAGATGTTGACTTTCTGCACAAAAACAACACACTTCGGAATGGGATCACACATATATCGACAGGATGAGTGCTTAGCAATGGGCTTGCCATTATCACCGGCAATGGCGAATATATAAATGGAATACTTTGAGGAAATGGCATTAGAATCTATATCTCTAAAGCCAACTATATGGTTAAGGTACATAGATGACACCTTCATACTCTGGCCACACTAGGAAGATGTTCAGGATCTACTGGACCACGTGAACTCAATAAGACCTTCGATACAGATCAAAATGGAGAAAGAGAGTAACAACATATTCCCATTCCAGGATGTTCTAATATCTCGATCAGAGCATGGGTTTAAGACGTCCGTATACCGTAAACCGACATTCACCGGACAGTACATCAATTTCAACTCCCACCATCCATAGAGAGTAAAGAAAGGGATCGTCCGTTGCTTACAACACCGAGCAAATTCATAAGTGGCGACCCAGAGACGTTAGATAAAGAATTGGTCAGTATAAGTAGTACCCTACAACGTAAAAAACTACCCTAGGTACATGGCAGCAGCCCCAAAAAACTGGGATAGGCGGGTACAAGAGGAGGAGGACAACAACACTCAGAAAACAGTGTGCCTGCCTTATGTGAAGGGGTTCTCAGAGAAAATACAAAGGATCTGCGGTCCATATAACATCAGGACAACCTTCAAAAGCTTGACGACACTTCGCAGCTATCTCTCCCGAGTGAGACCCCCCAAAGAGGAGAACATGACTAAAGACTGTGTATACGCTATCCCATGCAGCTGCGGAAAGGAATATAAAGGAGAGACAGGCCGCTCCCTTAAGGTAAGGCTTCAAGAACACCAGAAAGCTGTAACACGAGAGGAAATAGAAAAATCAGGCGTAGCTGACTACATATGGAAAGAAAATGGAGATCACCGCCCTCTGTGGGATCAAGGTTGAGATCATTGACAAGGAACACCATTGGAAAATTCGTAAACTTAAGGAATCAGCACACATGCTAGGCCACAAAAATCTCCTGAGCCGACCAAGCATAGAGATAAATACAATATGGGAACCAGTAATAAGGAGTGCCAGAGAAAAGCAATGATAACAACATAGTTGCAATATGGGCTCTGGTAAAAACATGCATTGATAACAGCAAACTTGCAATAAAAAAAATGGTAAAAATGGTTGCTGAAGACATTAGGTTTACAATACCCAGAAATTCATATCCAGATGTCCTCAAGGACACATGTCACAGTGAATAAAGGCGTTGGTTAGATCCAGTGACAGGACCCAAAGAGTGTGAGTTCAATACCCGGTTAAGGCAGTGGAGAACTTTCAGAGGGAAATTAGCAAGAGATAACGGATAACTGACATCCATCAAACATGGCACGTGGAACTAGAACAGTCTACCCCAGTGAGCGAAATAAAGGGTTCAGTTCGACATTCCAACCACCTGAAGAAGGCCGGAGCGTACAACGGCCGAAACGTTGTGATTGATATGGCGAAAAAGATGAGGACAATAGTCCGAATAAAGTAAATAATGTACATAATACCTCATCTCAGAAATATAGACATATATATATATATTTGAAACCATAAATTTACCTTGAAAGTATAAAATTTTGTCCAAAGTATCTGTAGTTGAAAGCATGAAATTACGTATAAAAAATGTATATTTCGCAATTAAATAACCCATAGATGCCGCTAAAATTCAACCAAACAACCAACCAATCAACACTGATTCACTTTGTTTTTGTACAATGTTACACAATACGAGGATGAAATAACGTAATAGTAATTTATTTATTTTTGAATTTTGTGCTATTTGAGTGGTTGTAGAGTGTCTCGACCCAGATTATTGTGGGGCAATACAATAGTCAAATGTAAGAAAGCAAGAAACAAGATATAAATGAAGATATAAGTAACTGTACAATATGATATTGCAAGTAAAGTGTTTGACTTTAAAATCATTCAAATCCCTCCATTTTAATTGGGCTCGCTCAGCCATCATCAGTGGTAGAGAGTATCGAAATATCTCAACAAACAGAAAAGCTGTGTGAAAAACAATTTTAAAGTCAGTAATTATATCAGGAAGCAAATGAAGAGAAAGAAATGCTACAATGTTGGCAATGCATACATTTATTCGAATTCTAAAACTCGTTAAAATGAATGAATATTGATGAGATTTTCTCTTTTCTGAAGCAAATTCATATGAAATATATAATTGATATAATTGGTTATCTTGAATTACGACATTTGTTAAATTCTGGATAACAAAACAGGACTTCCTCCCAACCTAAAACTAAAACAGGACTTCCTCCCAACCTAAAACTAATTGAGAGTTTTATATTTTGTATTCCGAATTAATATTAATTAAATAAGTTTGTATCAAGGAAACTTTTTGCGTTTAGTTCCGATGAGTTTTATGTTATAAACTTTGGATAATTATTGTTGTTTCAAGGTCAGAAATGAAAATCAGAAAAATTCCTTCCGTGAAAATTCATTATTAGCCGGGAGAAATTGTTTTGCTAAAAAAATAGAATTAAGTTTTAATGTAATTTACTTAATTTTATATTTCCATAATTTTAAATGAATTCTTCTGCCTTTCATTAAATATAATATTCTCAAGTCTTCTTGCATTCTGGTGTGAAATCTGCTTGTCTTCACGGCTATGATTATCTTCAACAAAGTAGACTTGAATGAATTCAATATAAAGTTTGGTCGATTAATATGGCATATGTAATGTATAATCATAATCGAAAGCGTGTGTCAGATTACATATTTAAATATAAAGAATATAATGTGAAATATTGAATAGAAAACAGAGACAGACACACGTATGCAGTCGTATTATTTATTTTCGTAATTATATATCAAGCTTATACATGCAAAGAAAGAGTTTCTTATTTTACTATAAATAAGAACATTACTAGTAAACACAGACACACAGACACACACACACATATATATATATATATATATATATATATATATACATATATATTTGGTTGGATTGATGAGTTTAGACCATGGGTTTCACGCTTTTGCTATTGTCTGACGATCGCAAAAGTGTGAAACCCAGGGTCAAAAAAATCACATCAATCAACCAAATATGTTACTCTATTCTATAGCGTTTTCTAATAGTACCGCACATAATATATAAAAATTATATATATAATATATATATATATATATATATATATATATATATATATATATATATATATATATATATATATATATATATATATCGTGCCACAGATATCTCGTCTTCAGTTAAAACCGAATTGATTCTTTTGTACCTTCTCGGAAATCCCTGTGGGAAATACTTTTCTCCTTTGTTCATTCTGGTCTGTTCAGCCTCTATGGCCCACAGGTGCAATTTTTCCGGATATACCAGCGTGACAGTTCCGATCACAACAGAACACTATATGTGTTTGTTAGTAACTATTATAAATGTGTCCTCAAATAGGTTAACTCTTTTTTGCTCATAGAATGAGACATCGTATAATGCATAATCATAGTAGAGTTTGTCTCTCGTGATTACTTGCAGGTCAGTAATAGTGTCATGTAAGAAGAAGTCTTCTATATTTTCTCTCTTCACTCAATTTGCGGTATTAACATCTTCTACTGATAAAGCAGAATATCTTGCACGTACATTCTCTTCAAATTCTACTCTTCAGTCATCTGGAATACCTCTGCCTGAATTTCCTCATTTAGAAATTAGTATCTATTGAAAATATATGCATATTTTCCCCATTTAGAAATAAGTATCTATTGAATGATATGCATATAAAGCCGTTAATGGTTTCTACTATCATATATAAACAAGATCCTCACAAAACATGGGAATATGATGGCATAACTTTAATAATCCTTAAGAAATGCGCTCTTATAATGTTTCCTGTTCTCTCTAAACACTAAAATAAAATCTTGCTGTTTATTTCTTTCCTACTTATTGGAAATTCTCTTCTGTTCCATTTTGTAAGAACCCAGGAAAAACATCTGATCCTCTTATTGTTATATTAGTTTTGCAACCTCATTTTGGCAAAGTACTAGAGACTCTAATCAATGCTAAATTGGCTAAGCATCTTACCAAATCTGATGCTGAAATTTGGTCTGTTTTTTTGGATATCTTTGACAGGATTTGACACAGTAGTTTTCTCCAAAGTTCAAAGGTTATGGTATTTATTGACGAATTTTCTAATTGATTCAGTTTTATGAAATCGTGAATATTGCTTTGAATGGCAAATATTCTAGAATTTTTTGCATTTATGCAGGCTTCACGCAGTTCTCCATCCTTGGATCTATATTGTTCCTAATTTTCATCAATGACCTTCCTGATGTCATTAGTTCTTAACTCAGTATCTTTGCTGGTGACACAACTATTTATTCCTGTCTTTTTTAGTAAGTCTGATTGGTTCGATGTGTTCAAATTGGCAACTCATGCAAAAAATAACCAGCATTTTATTATTAATTGGGGCAAGGAATAGCCTGTTAATTTTAATTCAGCCAAAACCAAACTACTTCCTATTAATAATCTGAGATAACCTTTTGTTCCTTTATAGCTGATGCTAACCTCGAAGAAACTGACTCTTCCCGGGATAAAGGTTTCTGCCGGAAGTGCGTGCTAGACAAGCTTTTTCATTTGATTGTATCTAATTATTATTCTGTTTATCATATTCATAAGTCTGCCATTCGTCCATGCTTCGAATATTACTTAAAAATATGGTTATATTCTCCTGCTATATATGTAAAGATCCTTAATAAAATCTACTACAATATCATTGGGTTAGACCTGACATGTCGACTTCTGTTACTTCTCTACTGCCGTAATGTAGATTCTCTGTGCCTTTTATGTAAATAATTTAATCGTAATAGTTCTGATGAACTTATTCCTATAGTACGTAGACTTTGCGAATTTCAGCGAGTTACTGGATTGGCGCTAATGTCTCAGCATTTTATAGGTGAAACGGCTAGATCTAATCGTCGCTTTTCATAAATTCCTTGCTTGTGGAACTCTTTTCTGGCTTTGTGCTTTCCAATTTAGAATGTATCCGTAGCCTCATAGCACAGAGTTTCCATCAGTGACCATGGCCTCTGCATCAAAATTTGACAAAATATAACATTCCTTAGATCCTTCTATCTTTTCCTCTTCAGAAATATAAATCCAACTTCAAAGGAACGAGATTTCAAGAGGTCTAGGAAACTAAAAATGACAGCTATGAGAAAGGCGTTCAAGGAATGGATACATCAATACAAACGACACTGGATGAAGTGTGACGTTTCAGGATCAGGACTATTTCGAAGGAGATTAAATGCAGAATTGATACGAGTAGTAGTTTTCTTTTCATATCAGCAGCCCCGATACTTTATGATCATATCTTTTATATACTCAGCGTTCTCTATCTATGCATAATATGTATAATTATAACCAAACTGATTTTATTTTCCTTCAGACGTATATATATAATTCCATCAACGATGAAGTCATATATATATATATATATATATATATATATATATATAGAGAGAGAGAGAGAGACAGATAGAGAGAGAGACAGATAGAGAGAGAGACAGAGAGAGAGAGAGAGAGTGAGAAACATAATATTTGTAAAAATATCTAATGTTTATAATTATTCATATGCAATATTTATTACATATTTATTTTAAAGAAAAATATTAAAATTAAAATTTTTTACTTACAAGTTTTACATTTTTGACTTGCATATAAATTACATATCCCTTCTTTTACTTTTTTCTTAAGTTTGTGTACAGATGTTTTAACAATTTTATATTATATATATATATATATATATATATATATATATATATATATATGTGTGTGTATGTGTGTATGTGTGTGAAGAAATATAGTTTTAAGATGTGCTATATTTATGCGATGAAGTGCTCAATATCAGAGATAGAGCATATATAAATATAAAAGTGAACATTGTAGTCAAAATTCTGAGGCCTGACGATTGCTTCTAGTATGAAACAGCCTGTCGCCTCTGAGTGCTGACTTCAGTGTTCACTTTCATATATATATATATATATATATATATATATACACACGCTATAATAAATTAACAAAAAGATGAATAGAAGTGCAAAAACCAAGTCCTCACTTTACAAAGTCTATTAAAATTTCAAAGAATTACAGTGGTAAATAGGAAAAGAAACAAAAGCTGTGACAATATCAACATGGATTCCGTTGAAATACAACGAATGAAAATGGTTACTTTGAGTTACATGTTGTGGATAAGTGATTCTCATGGTTAGCCGTTATATGTCTGTGTCTCCAAATGATGTTTTTCTTACACGTGTTCTATTTAAATATTTCTGATTTGTCTCAGTTGAGAAATAATCAGATAACAAAATATTGGTTATTTTGTTTAATTTTATTAAACTTCTTCAATTTAAGACAATACCTGCCACCCTCCCTTGATCACTGTATCGCGCCTTTCGTCTGACTGAAATATTGTAATGGATAAATTCTATATTAGTTTTTCGATGTTTTTTTGTTTTTTTTTGGCTGGCTGTCACAGTTTAATTTCAATTTCCGTCTAAACAGGTGTTGAAATAGGTATATTCTCCAATATGAGGTAATTCTGGATTTTATTGTGTACTACACACATACACACACACACACACACACACACACACACATAAATATATATATATATATATATATATATATATATATATATATTGTGTTGGTCTTTGAGTGCGTGTAGGTCTATTATGAATTACATCCTCTATTGTGTTGATGTCCATTTTTTTCGTGTTTTCTCGATATAAACTCATTTTCGGTTTTATATCCTTGTCATCAATTATGGTCACCATCTTTCTACTCGGATGTCCATATGAATGTAGTGTAGAAGCGTGGCTATATGTCTTATTCAATACGCAAGTTCTTTAATATTTCTTGGACGCATAAAATACTTCGTTACACAATGCAAATGACATGGCATATATTAATACGAATAACGATAGATTCTATCAAAACCTTCCTCCAACATAAACAATGTCTATACAAATTTAAGGATGATTAATAAAAGACGATTAACTTTTGTAATTAGTTGAAAATTACGAACTAATTAGAGAAACCATTTAAAATTACGCACTGGGTGCGTAGACGCTCCCATATATTTCAGCGCGTTCGTATTCGGAAACAATAACGAATGAAATAATAATAATAACAATAATAATTTCCCCTAATTATTTTAATTCTTAATGACTTTAAAAAAATCTTTTTTTTTTGTTTTTATTTAGATGTTGTTTTGAGTTCATTTGAAAATTACATCTTGCCTAATCAACTCAGTTGTACTAAATTTGTTTATTTAATCTATAATTTTAATTTAAAGACAGATGTTTAGTCTTCCCTACAGTTTTCTGACTTTCACTGTGCTTTAAAATTGGGAATCACAAAAATATTGTAAAATGTCAGAATCGGTTTTTTAAATGAATTATCTTGATATGTAATTGAAATAAGTGAAATCGTATAAAATAACTTGTATCAAATAATGAATAGGCTGCTCAGTGGTTGAAATAGTTGAGAATTTCCTTGCGGATGTAAGAGGAACTCTTAAATAAGACCCCCCTCGCTAAATTGAAAAATGGTCGGTTCACTCTACGGCTGTAGTAATTATCTGACTCCTCTTGCTATCCTCTACCTTTACAAGAGCCAGATCAAGCTGAAACTGGAGTCCTGATGTCATATATGGGCTGGATCGGACTAGTCTTTATATGGAATTCGAATGCGTTTACGTGGATTCTTGAATGATGAATTAATTCACACTTTAAAACACCTTTCCTACAGACAAAACGTTGCATGCCTGTCGCTAATCTGTCTCAAGTTCGAACCTCACGGTTAAGACCCGCCAAACCAACGCTTATTTCCTTCGTATTCTTTTACGGGGATGTAATTTCCACTCGAACAGCTTCTTCCCACAAACAACTACTTTGTGACACCGACTCACAAAAGGATACGTTTTCGATAAATTCAATATTAACCTCTCCATTTCTTGGGTTAACAGTCGACCTCATAAACAATGTCCTTAACTATTATTCAGTAACCTTCTACTTTAAGTAGCTCTTTGTCCTTGTATAAGGTGAACATTGTACGAAAAGATAACCTAATGATATTTAATCTTCTAGAAAAATGTCTGATTTTCAAAGGAGGTACATTCTATCCATATCTTTTTTCCCTACAATTTGATCTTGTACTGTACGAACAGCAATTTTGGAAATAGCTGAATAAAAATTGAAAAATAAGAAAATGCCATTTACATTAGAAGAGTGGCACAATACAATTTTTATTAACCCTAATCTAAATTTAGTTTTAATTAATTTAAGCTTAGCACAGAGACAAAATTTGTATTGAACTGTTACGTGATGCTGGAAAATCTCTTTTAAAATTAAGAAACGGCGTGAGGCAACACAAATGCGGTTCTACAGAAAGATGCTGTGGATACCATGGACCGAATATACGATTAACCCACGAGGTTTTGGAGAAAATAGAAACAAAATTGTAACTTGTACTTAACATTAGGAAGAGGCAGTTTCGTTTTCTGGGGCACATAATGAGGAAGGAAGGTTTGGAAAAACTGATACTCACCGGACAGATTGAGGGAAAGACGGGCAGAAGAAAGCAGCTCGTAACATTATTGATGGACTTGAGTAAATGAATGGGGAGACAGGGTTTGAGAGAAATAACAAAACTTATTAAGATCTGCAAGGGACAGGGAGATGTGGATGGGGCCATGATTGCTTACAACCTGAATGGACACGGCACATAAAAGGAAATATCTGCAAGGAAAATTGTCAATTGTGTAAGTTCAAGTGATAGTGTGTATGTGTGTGACAACTGCTAGTGTTGATTTAAGTTATGAAGAGTTGTTCGCCTTTAACTGATAGGCTAAAGTTGATTGAATGTACAATTAGTGTTTTGTAGTGATAATGTCACTTTTTAGTAAATTGTAAGTTAAGTTTCGTCACGCGGCAATAGTAGTGCGAGTTGTGTTGAGTTGTTGAGAGGTTGGTAGTGGTTATTGAGTCAGTGTGTTGGCACGCGTGGGGTCTGCTGGTATCTATCGAAATTCAGTGTCTGACTAACTTGAATTAAGTCAAGCGATTCATTTTATAGATTTTCTAGTTTCCACATAGACTCCAGAGACCTGCGCGGGAAAAAAGTGTTTCAACTTTGCTACATTTTAGTGTCCTTTTAACCAATGGGGGATTGAGTTTGGAAAAAGTAAAGTGATGATTGGTTAAAGGTTTATTTGCGGAAGAGTGCATCTTCCCGTAGGGGGGGGGTGACAGGCAAATGTGGAGGATTCCGTACCTATATAAAAGAGCGGTTGCTCATGAAATACACATTACATTTATCACATAGAATTTATCTACAAAATAATGTGATATATTTTAAATTATTCAACATCAATATTTAAAAATATTTTTGATGGTTAAATTGCAAATTAATTTTAATTATTTTTTCCTGTTGAAACACTACGCCATATCAGTTTTATTATTATACAATGATATTATAATAATATAATATTATCATGTTAACTGTGAAATTTTTGTGTATTTTAGAGGCGAGTTTAAGGCCCGTATTTGGGTTGTTGATTCTTAAACTAAGGCGAAACTTGCAAGATTGGACAAAGACAATGGCATAACTTAATTTCTTCACATTGTGACACATCCATTAATAATTGCTAAATATATTATAGTTAAATATGAATAAATTACAATTTGAAAACAATAGAAAAACACGAAGCTCTTGTTTTGAGAGTAAATAACTGAAATTAGTGCAACTAATAAGAATTATGTACTTAATCATATGGATATTGATTTGTTCGAAATGGACAAAATTATTTCACCGTAATTACCATCGAAATATCTGCTTTACATTTCAACAGACTGAATTAATATAAAAGAATAATACACACACATATACATGCACGCATATATATATATATATATATATATATATATATGTGGGGGGGTATGTGTGTTTGTGTGTGTGTATTTCATTGAATAATATAGGCATATTGTGTTTAATTATTATACTGACCCTTTCTGTTGTCTAATCAGTTTCTTGAGGTCAAGATGAAATTCATCAAGGAAGTTGTTGTCGTTTATGTTAACCCAACGACTTTCTATCCTTTCGAGGCTCCTTTTCAGGCGTAAATTACAAAGACAATCTCATTCTAAATTGGAAATACGTTGATTAACAAAAACTACGCCGCGTTCATTGACGAATCTCACACCAAGAATATTATTAGAAAACTGGAAAGGATCAATTTTAAAATATATAGACCCAGTATGTCTATATTATTAAACCAAACATGTTTGAATGAAGATATGCTGTATAAACACGAAAACACTCAGTATCTGTCTATATTTCTGAGATGAGGTATTATATACACGATTTACATTATTCGGACTATTGTCTTCATCTTTGTCGCCATATTTATTACAACATTTCGGCCTTTCAGTATCTGTCTATATTTCTGAGATGAGGTATTATATACACTATTTACATCATTCGGACTATTGTCCTCATCTTTGTCGCCATATTTATTACAACATTTCGGCCTTTCAGTATCTGTCTATATATTTCTGAGATGAGGTATTATGTACACTATTGACATTATTCGGACTCTTGTCCTCATCTTTGTCGCCATATTTATTACAACATTTCGGCCTTTCAGTATCTGTCTATATTTCTGAGATGAGGTATTATATACACTATTTACATCATTCGGACTATTGTCCTCATCTTTGTCGCCATATTTATTACAACATTTCGGCCTTTCAGTATCTGTCTATATATTTCTGAGATGAGGTATTATGTACACTATTGACATTATTCGGACTCTTGTCCTCATCTTTGTCGCCATATTTATTACAACATTTCGGCCTTTCAGTATCTGTCTATATTTCTGAGATGAGGTATTATGTACACTATTGACATTATTCGGACTTGTCCTCATCATTGTCGCCATATTTATTACAACGTTTCATGGGTTCAAGACATCCGAATACCGTAAACGGACATTCACCAGACAGTGCCTCAATTTCAAACCCACCATCCATAGAGAGTAAAGAAAGGGATCGTCCGCTGCTTACAACACCGAGCAAAAGCCATAAATTGTGACCCAGAGACATTAGATAAATAATTGGTCAGCATAAGTTGTACCCTACAACGTACAAACTACCCTAGGTATATGGCAGCGACTCCACAAAACTGGGATAAGCAGGTACAAAAGGAGGACCACAACACTGAGAAAACAGTCAGCTTGCTTTATGTGAAGTGGTTATCAGAGAAAATACAAAGGATCCGCCGTCCATATAATATCAGGACAACCTTGAAAAGCTGGACGACCCTTCGCAGGTATATGTCCCGAGTAAGACCCCCATACTAGAACTAGAACAGTCTACCCAAGTAAGCGAAATAAAGGGTTCAGTTCGACATTTCAACCACCTGAAGAAGGCTGAAGTGTACAACGACCGAAACGTTGTAATAAATATGGCGACAAAGATGAGGACAATAGTCCGAATAAATGTAAATAGTGTACACACACTCAGGTTGACTGAAAATTAACTCCCTATTTTAGGTATTAGTGGCCAGTCAGGTGTCCTGTCTTAATACTCTGTGACGTTGGTAAATTTACCTGGCTGTCCTACTTATATTTATTAGCGTTACAGTTTCAGTACAGGTGCTAGAAAAATTGGAATTGATTTTTTTATCTCAAAATGTCGCTATTAATGCCACAGAAAAATTTAGTAGCACCGGGATTTAGCAATAGCTTTATCTAAGGAATCGAGTTCAAAATCTGTTGATAACAACTAATTTGACTGTCCCGAGGCCAAGTTACGACAACCCCAGAGAAAATGCATTCCAACGCATAATTGAACCGACATTCTCTTTTGGAGTTGCTCAAGACTCTTTATAGTTTTTGTGAGTTTATATACTCTGTGAATGTCACAATTTCTGTGTTCAAATATATTTCTTTATATCTTGAGCAGTAATTTTCTTAAAACGTCATATCGTTCAAGCATATAAGCTTCTCAACATTCCAGATTTGACACTCTAGGATTTCTGGCTTTTCTAAAATCTAAACTTGCCTGTGAAATACCGTGGATGACACTAGAGAAAACGCCAGTAGGCAGTTGATAGATAAAGAACATTACAGTCTGTTTAGAAAAGTGGACAAAACGCGGAGTTAGCTGCATGAGGTCCCAGAGAAAGTAATTAGAAGCTGACAAAGACGACCCACCTTGCCTTAAGTAAGCTATTTACACTTAAATCTTAAATGACTGGATAATTTCCGAACAGTCTTCGTACCTACACATGATATTGGCTTATCTAAAGTTGAAGAAAGGTTTCGTTCTTTGTTAGTCGATATATGACGGGAAAATCTTACAATAACCGGGAAAATTTACTGAGGACATGAATAATACAACACAAAAATGTACGTTAACAAAAATGTATTAAAGTTGAATAAAGTTAGTTTGGTATATTCTTGGGAAGACTGTTTTGTAATGGGTCGATAAATCGCATCGGGAGTCTCTGGATTCAATCTCTTTAATCTCTACTATCTTCCCCGTCTTCCGGTACCAACCCATATTTATATGGTCGGTAGTCCGCTTATGTAAATTAGGTGTATCATACACAACAAGGACAAACCGTCGGTTTAGAGACATAATTCCTTTAACATATAAGGAGGTCTATCATAATATTTATTATTGGTTGACCAGATTTCATCAATAAAAGAACTGTAGATGAAACTGTACTGATGCCAGAAATAGAAAAAAAATATCAAGGTACTCTTGGTTTTAATCATTTCACTCCATGCAAATCAAGAATGCGATTACTGCGCAGGGGGTACAGAAAGTGAAAGTGATAGAAAAGACTGAATATAAGAAAGATTGAGGAAATGAAAAAAAATGGATTCAAGAAGAGATAAGATGGCGATTGATGCTGAATTTAAATTCTTGAAGATTGTATTTATCAGGGAAGCGAAGGGAAGTTCTACAGGCGGGAAATGCGAGAAAAAAAAAACTGTTGAAGTAGAAATGTCTGTTGTATTTATTTATTTCAGTAGTAAACGGATGGGCCCTACATGCCAATCTAGTAGCGGGCCTAAATTCACTACATAAAAGGTATTGGAGAAAAGCAAGAAGAAAGGATTAACTATCAATTGTAAGAACTCAGAAAGTATTCTTTTTGACAAAATAAGAATGCAAGTTAAACATTGTTGACATCTAAGGAAGACAAATTTCGAAATCACTATTTACATTTATCGGACTACTCTTCATCTTTGTTGCCATATTTATTAAAACTTTTCGGCCGTTGTACGCTCCACCTTCTTCAGGTAGTTAGAATATTGAACTGAACCCTTTATTTCGCTCGCTGGCGTAGACTGTTCTAGTTCTACGTGCTATGTCTAACGGATGCCATTTTTCAGTTATCTCCGGTTAATTCCCCACCACCCCCTAAATTCTCCACCGCCTTAACCAGGCATTGAACTCACACTCTTTGAGTTCTGTCACTGGATATAACTAACGTCTTTATCCACTGTGCCACGTGGCCTTGAGGGCATCTGTGTATGATTTCATTAGTAAACCGATGGGCCCTATATGCCAATCTAGTAGCGCGCATAATTTCACTATATAAAGGGTATTAAAGGAAAGCGAGAAGAAAGGACTATCAATTGTAAGATCACAGAACATATTCTTTTTTAACAAAAGAAGAATGCAACTTAATCATTGGAGACATCTAAGGACGGTAATTTTAGAAATTTACTTACCTCGAACGAGTTATAATATATGGCAGAAAATATTATACACTATACATAGACTAAGGGGCATTGGAACAATGAAAAATGATTTCCATCAAATGAACAAAATATTAAGACAAAGGAGATTTGCATAGGAGAAAATAGGCAAGAGTAGTCAATTTCTATGTAATACGAATACTTCCTTACAGCAATGAATGCTGGACAATTTACTGCTTCTATAGCAGGAAGCTGAAAATCCCATGGTCGGAACATGTGTGTGAAGAGGATGTTTTAAGGAATAAAAGAGAACTGACTACTGAAAATCACCAAGAGAATGTAGATATTTTCTAGACATGTAATAAGAAAAATAGCCTAGGAGAATGTGACACGCAAAGTACATATTGAAGGCAAGAATTAAACACCGAGTGTTCTGTCTAACGAGATTGTGTTGATGGATGACAGGAGTTGGACTTGACCGAATAATAAGAGGACAAGCCTTAATGAAATTTGCAAATGACAAAAAATAATTGAGAGCCATGTTCACCGACGCCCTGAAAAAAAGCAGAAATGATTGCCAAGTTATTCAAATAGCTATGGGTGAATAGTTTACTTCAAAGATCAATTATCTTCACTGACAACAATTGTGGTATATGAAGAAATAATTTCATGAAGCTATCTATATTTTGCAGCTGTAACATGAGCTGTACCAGGGCTTATGGCCACATTATTTGAAAGACCGGTTCCCGAACGAGCAACGTCGAGCCTCGTCAGTACTTAGATGGTTGATTGCTTGGGAATACCGCGTACTGTAATCTCGGATGTGCTGGTATTGTAATGGGTAATGGCACAGAATATTTAATCGAAGAGCCGAGTTCAAATTTCAGTTGAGTTCGTTATACTTACGCACAAATAACGTTGGGAAAGGTATGAATCCACTTCTTACTCCCCCATCTATGGGTGAATTAGTTAGACTTGTATCAGTAATCATTATCATCTTCAAAAGATATTCTTACAATAAAAAATATGTTCTCTGTATAAATAAACATCAAAGGTTAATAAGCCGTTTGTTTAGCGGCATATCAACTACTCATGGGTCATTTAATGCCGAAATTTAAATTTGGGGGGAGCATTTCACTTACAAAAATGTATTACTGGTAATTTTTTTAAATTTATTTTTTTTTTACTATGAAATATATATTGCTGGTATTTTTTATATAAAAATGTTTATACTTTCATAGTGTCTTAATTCGAGTTTGGGGGAAGGTTGACCATTTATCCATAGCTGGGACCCGAAGAGGTGCTACCACCCCGGGCCAGTGTTGACCTGGGAACAATAGCAAGAGTTGGTTTAGATCAGAGGCCTTACTGCCGGATGTAGTTTATCGTCATACCCAGAACGCTTGATAAACCATATAAAACGAATAACTCAACCATCAATCAATGTGTGCTGCGTCAGCCGATTTCGTAATTCTTGTCGTTAGACGTTACTTTATAATCCATTTTTCCTATTTGCAAGGAAAAATGCACGTGTATAACTAATATAGCTTTATCCAGCTTACAAGGAATTAATTCCTTTTTGATGCGAAGCCATCATTTGCCTTACATGTGATTTAATAAACAGCCCCGGTAATAAGACTATTCGTAATGACGCTAAATATACAATCCTCCGTTGTAGATTAAAAGTATGATCTAAAGTCGTAATATATAATTAGAGAAAAGAGAACATCTTTGGCTACACCTTTCTAGGTTGATTGCTTTCATCGACTTGCTAGAATCCAAGTGTCAGATCAACAGAAGACACGCTGTATGCAATTATCTGGGAAATAAAACGTCCTACGCTTGAAGCAATTAAATTAATCTGGTGTAATTAATTTGCGTGCCGAGATTGGAACTGCAAGAGGAAGAGAGGAGTGGCTAGATGGATCTCGGGGGAGAAAAGAAATCTATATACGGAGGGCTCGAACAGTGGAACATTTATCAAGAGGCCTCTTTTTCAAACTGTCAGGAGTTCGATCTTTATTAACACGCGTTTTTCTCAGACGAATGATAAACTTCCTAAATACAAATATTTCTGCAATATTTAACGATTCAGTTCCATAGATATTTACTAATATGCTTTATGTGATCATATGACCTTTCTCCAGATATATTTATCTGCATTGTTCAGAGACAATGGATTTAATCAGAAAAAAGCAAGTCCTGGGTATGACGATAAATTACATCCTACAGCAAGGCCTCTGATCGGGAGATTGGAAGTTTGAGGAGCGTAGAACCACCTCCTTACTACTGTTGTCCAAAGAGTTGACCCCCAACATTATAAACGTATAGAAATACATTTTTATAGTAAAATACAAGAATACATTATTATATAAAAAGTATTTCCAACGATATATATTTATATTAGAATTACCAACAATACATTTTTAAACTAAATTCTCAACAATAACATTTATAGCAAAATGACCAAAGGTACATTTTATCTGTAGTTGAAGCCATAAAACTGTGTTCAAAATATTTAGATTACAGCATTAAAAACCAATAGTGGTTGATATGCCGCTAAAAAATCAAATAAAAGAAAAGAAAATACTTCAGAGATTTGAATGATTAGTTTTCGGTTAGGCAAGCACGTCCCACTTGTAAAATCGAGGCAACACATTTTTTCAGCTAAAATTGAAATATGTTCTGTAATAAATATGACATTAAATGTAAATGTGAGTGATGAGAGATTCTATGTTAAGTGATAATCGAAGATTGAAGAAGATATTTCGATTGATTATTGAATTATATTTGGATCTTCCTCTAGATTCCTGATTTGATTCTTTCTTTGCAACTTTCAGTTATTTCTACGTTAAATTATGGAAAAATAAATTTAAACCTACTCGGCTGTTGTTATACTGAGATCTTCTTAAGCTTTATTGACGGTGGATGCGAACTTCAACTCAGGGTGTTTATATCAGGTAGAATTCTCGTCAGGCTATCGTGATTTCTTTAATTATATAGAAAATAAAATCCCGATTTGGAGCCCAGATTTGATACACAATGCAAACTTTTCTTTTTGTATTCATCGATTTTATTTTTTAGTTTTTCACAGTTTATGTGCATATCTATCTATCTATCTATCTATCTATCTATCTATCTATCTATCTATCTATCTCAGATTGGTCGTTATCTATGTATGTATATTTGCATGTATGTATGTATCGATCTCAGTATGTTTATTATCTATCTATGTAACAAACTAATAGCTGTATATATGTATATATCTCTGTATGTATGTGTATCTATTTTCCCCATCTGTCAAGTATGTAGAAATGATTAAAAGAAGACAATGCAACGACGTTGAAACAACAATTCTGACACACGGGTTGCGCATGAGCGACAACAGGATTCTAAATTAGTTTTTGTATAGAGAGTTTTTCTCACGGAAATCGACCAACTCATGAGCCAAGGTAAAGTTATAATGATGAAAAGAACCAGTGAACATTTAAAACATTAATAAATAGGACTGGTAATTCCATGCAAATAAGAAGGATAGGTTGCTTTCAAAAGTTATCGTATTATGAAAGTAAAGCTAAATAAAAATGTCGTAATGTTTGTGATCAGCTTTAATTGTTTATAGCAGGAAAATTAAATCATATGTGACTTCATCGTAGCAGATTACCAACCAATTACAAAATAGTATTAATTACACTATTTACATTATTCAGACTATTGTCCTCATCTTTGTCGCCATATTTATTACAACGGTTCGGCACGTGGAACTAGAACAGTCTACCACAGTGAGCGAAATAAAGGGTTCAGTTCGACATTCCAACCACCTGAAGAAGGCCGGAGCGTACAGCGGCCGAAACGTTGTAATAAATATGGCGACAAAGATGCGGGCAACAGTCCGAATAATGTAAATAGTGTACATAATACGT
>CAHIKZ030001313.1:2570000-2580000 GCA_903632075.3 Acanthosepion pharaonis
TATTTACATTATGTACACACTGAGATAACTGGAAGATGCATGATACGTAAAAATAGAACAATCTGCCAGGGTGGAAGAAATAAAGCTTTCAGTTCGAAATTCCCATCACCTGAAGAAGGTCAGAGCGTAGAACAGCCGACGTGTCCTGGATATATCAGTAAAGATTAGAACAACAGTCTGAACAATGTAAATAATATCTATCTATCTATCTATCTATCTATCTATCTATCTATCTATCTATCTATCTATCTATTCCCGGATTTAGGTAAACAGTTTCTTGCAACATTTTAATATTAGTTGACGGAAGCTATTTTCTTGGAAGAATCATTATATATATGTTATAGGTTTTAGTGGAGGTATTAATGTTGTCGCCTGAGAGATAATTCAGCAAGGGAGAGTTTATATGTTGTATGATAATTCAGCAAGGTAGAGTATTATGTTGTATGCAATGCGATACGATGCGTTAAGTCACACATACTGAAAAGGAGACACGTCTTGACCCTGTGATATTCTCTCCGCGAAGAGAAAAGAATTCGTGAGGGTTTTATACAGCTTTATAGAACGCCACCCAACGGGAGCATGCATATATCCCTTCGTAATCTGTACAGCTATTCTTTCGTATTGTGGCGTAATTGTTAGCATGTTTATAACTAAAGTGCTACTATTGACTAATAACTCCAACTTGATTGTTTTATATTTTGGGCCAAATTTTAACATTTTGCTTATCTT
Source organism: Acanthosepion pharaonis (assembly GCA_903632075.3). Classification (NCBI taxonomy): domain Eukaryota; kingdom Metazoa; phylum Mollusca; class Cephalopoda; order Sepiida; family Sepiidae; genus Acanthosepion; species Acanthosepion pharaonis. Next base: position 2,570,730 of record CAHIKZ030001313.1, read on the forward strand.
AGTAAATGACAAAAAAGCTGTTTCATTTTGAATTATTGGTTAGTGGGTCTAATAAAAATTACTATCTGTTTCAAAAGTCACTGGTTGTTCAACATTTGTCGTCTCACGTACTTGTCATCGTAGCATGTTTAAAAACTCCATCTTGCAGAAATCTTTGTTAAAACAATGAGCTCCATTCGAACAGGAAGATCCATGACTAGGGATTTGTTTTTGTTTCTTGAAAAGGGTTATAAAATTAATTTAAGTGGATTGATGTCAGCTCATCAATGAGTAATCGAGATTTTGATGACCTTTTTACGGACAATAGTACACCGAATAAATTTTGAAACGTGCCTTATCAAGCAAATAGAACAATTTATTATTCAAATAATTTTCATCCCGACTCGAAATTATGACTTAATCCAGATCAACTTTCACACAGAGTATCTTTAATTAAATCCGCACTTAATATTTTTTTGTTTTGAAAAAGGCAATGAACGTGTAATATATTCCCGCGCAATTGATATAACCATACAGTATTAATTGGCTTAGTGAAGTAATCGGTACACAATGAGAAATTGTCATAATTACATTGACTTTAAGCACAAAACCGATATAAACTGCTTTCTTAAATGATATGTAGCAAATTTAAAGGTGTGTCCTTAAAACGATCCAAATAATTGAATGCGGTTCATACAGGCTTAAGATTAAAAAATGTTTGTTAGAATATCGTTAAATATATTCAGTAAATGAGATTTATTTTCTGTTTGGTTTATGTTATATGTAATTCTAAATGAAGAAACGTGTAATACAAAAAAGTCTTTGTTTTGTTGATAATATTTGGTCTAGACATAAATTTATCGAAAAACAAAGGGAATAAAAATCAAACAAACGGTGACGATGTCAGCAGAAAAAAATGGTGTAGAGTTTATATTTGCAATGTTATTTTTATGAAATGTCTTATTAGGAGATTTACTGAGCTTTGTTTTAATTCAAAATTCGCGACACATACATTTAGATTGAATTCATCAGCTTCCAGAATTTTATAAATAAACGAACTTTACGACAATTTGTAGTTCTTTGTGAAATTAAATATTTATCGTGTCTATATTTTGCTGCGTTCAAAATAAATCTGATGTATTTTTCTTTTTTTCGATCTTAATATAGGATAAAATGATTTTCATAATTTCACATGCAGCTTAAAATTTGAATTTTCAGAGAAAGTATTTTATTGTTCTCATGTTTGCCCAGGTAAATTCTAATTCTAGATCATAAAGAAAGGTACGGTAAAATTTATATGGCAATAGATTAAAAGTTAAAATTAATAAGAATATCTTCCGAAAATAAAAGTAGTTAGAATATTATTCTGACTGAGATATTTATAAATATAGAAAAATCTTAGGAGTTAGGACAAAGATATTTGAACCCAAGTGAATCATGATATTTCTGTGATAGAACTGTTTAAAGATGCCTCCATGAAGGTTGTATATAATAAAATATACTTTTAACGTATGCTATACTTAAGGTTTAAAGTATTCAACATCATGGAAATGCAATCGTCAAGACATGACATTGCATTAGACATGAAACAAATTCTCGTCTCTGGCTGTTGACTTCAATGTCCAATGAGGTTAATGATTTAAATACATGTCACTGATTTTGAGATTTATTGTTATTGTTGTTGTTAATATTTTTATTAATGCTATTATAATTAACTACAAAAAGATAATGGAATTACTAGAAATATCTAACTATAACGATATCCCAAACTATCATAGATATGATCAGAACTAAAAACTAATGATTCTGAACCAGTATAGTAAATTCTATTAAATAAATTGTCAAACTCTTCCGTACAATATATTTTGGAAACTTATAAGAATTAATGAAAAACGTATATATGAATACAAAAATGATAATATACATAATTTATCAAATGTATTAAACATACATAGAAATTAATCCAAGCAGATTCGATCTAAAGAATGCTATACTAATTAGAAAAAGTAAATAAATTACTTAAACGAAGATTTCTTGAGAATGCCGTTAACGAATCTTGCCAAAATATAGATGAGCGTCACAAATGTTTTCAAATAACTTCTTTACTACGCGAATGTAACTGGACATAAAAATAATAAAAACAATAAAAGAAAACGTTTATATAAAAAAAAAAACAAACTTCTATTATTTAAAATAAACAAATATATGACTTCATTTCTCAAATTATTAAAAATAATCAGTAATAATTATAATAAAAAAATCAATAACAACATTTACTCCGTTTTGTTCAATAGGCATAAAATTAAATCATTTAGCATTCTGTACAGCCTACCTTGACATTCAAGGTTAGCCTGAGGATATTTATGGACGTCCTGAAATTTAAAGATTTTTGAAAACCTAACGAAATGTTTACATCTGAAGATCGAGGAGACGAAATCGCAGTAGCATAGTGAAGATAATTGATAATGATAAAAGCAAGGTTAGTCATTTATTTATGTGAAAACATTCGGTATTCATTGGCATGGCACTTAATGCTTGCTGTAGGTTGAACTTTATAAAATCTTTCTCTTAAAACAATACTGATAGCAGTTATTGTTCTTTCTTTTAGTGGCAAGGAATTTCTTTCCAACCTTTTTTTGGTGGGGTAGTCTGAAATGTCAGCATCTTGATTGTTTTTATTATCATTATTATTATCTTATTATTTTTTTCCAATTACATGCGATATTCATTTTAAATGTTGCTGCTGTTGAAACTCCAAAGGTAATGTGGGTTATGTTATTTGGAAAAATGCATTGTGAACTTGTAATACAATTTCATGAAGTTCGAAGAAGGATGTTCTGCGCGAAGACCTACACACGTCACTCGCTCTAAGCCATTTTCAACCATACAACTGAGAAAGTGGTTGCCTATTTTCCGACAGTTTAGATAAATCTGAACAAGTTTGTCTACATGCTGGCATCCACATGAAATCTCCATCTGACGAGACGATTTAAGTACATATCCCTAGTTTTGAAGTTAACATTTTGGTTTTATATTTACCTTCCGGTGATGAGTGAAACTGCTCCTAGCCCTTTCTATGTTCAATTTCCTTATCTCCTTTATTAATGTTTTTTGTAACTTATCTATACACAGAAAAATATGAAATGTTTAATATTTATTAATTCTATATCTTTCTATTTTTTATGAATCATTCAAAGTACTCATCGTCATTGCTCTCACACAAACTTCAGATGGTGTCTCTGTTTTGGAAGAAGTTTTGACTCCTATTCCTTGAAATATTTAGTAAAGAATGCGGTTCATTTATTCAAGTTTATTCTTTTCCCATTTATGAATGGCCGTGTCACCAGCATATCCTACTTATTCTCTATACATTGGTCTCGGGAGGAGAAGCAAAAACTCTGTTTTCGATTAGTGGATTAATTTGGGTATGGACTGTTTAAGACATCAGTGTACATCTACTGTCTTCTTTGTTTGCATATATGCAGACCATAATCGATAAAGAGATTAGATCGATTGGATCTCACGTTTACTGCTTATTGTACTCCAGATGAGGTTTCGAATATTTTGGTACTGGGTCAATCATGCGGCATGTGATTCTAGGGAGAGTATTGTTCTTCTATCTGATCTACACATTCACTGGATCTGATTCTTAGAAGCTGGATTCTAAAAGATGAGAAGAATTGTTTTTGTTGTAGTCGTATTCTACTTTGAGGTCGACATATATATTTTTCTTGGAGAGGTAAGTAGTTCACTGGAGTTGTTTGATGACATATATGCCATCATTACACCCCTTACAAGAGCGTAATCCAAACTGGGTTTTAGAGAGTTTATTTTCATAGAACGGTGTCAGAAGCGTTAATACAATGCTCCTTAATATCTTCACAATATTTCAATTGGAATACCTGTGCATATGTGCGAGTCTTGTGGGTTATTTTTTATACGGTTTTGTTGCACGATACACCTAGCATTTTTGAGAGGCATTTCTGTAATAAGGGTAGGATATGTTCAAAAATTGATCACTTCTTTAATACGGGTACGATATGTTCAAAAGTCCATCGTAAATGTCAGATGATGTACTAATATGTTATAGACTTTTATAGATATATCTTTACTCCCTCATCATGAGGTTCTTAATGGTATTTGTTTGGAGACAGATATTGTAATACTTGGATATATTTTCTTTTACCTTCGAATTCTGCGGGCATCTTCATCTTAGTGTGATCAGGGATGAAATGTGACTTGAAGGGATTTTTCAGACAAGCAATTCTCTTTTATTTTAGTTTCGATTGTCATATGTTATTATATTTAGTTTTTCCCATCATTTCAACACAATATATTGGCTGTTTGGCTTCATTAATAAATGAATGAGTTTCATTTTTCTGTGGTATTTATTTCTGATAGCGTTAAATAGATTTTTCTATTTCTTTGTTATTTAGTAATTTACATTTCATTTATGCCTCTCCCTAGTTTCACACTTCTTCAATAGCGCTAGATAAAAGGATTGTAAGTAAATTCATCTTCAGGCATTTTCTAGATTCTAGCAAACATTACTGACACAGTTGACATTGCTAAATATTTCTATTGTACTTATTCATTAGAGAAGAAAATAATATCCGATATTTATTGAAGGAGACCAGTGCAAACCGGACACGAAAGCTGCATCATGACACACACACGCACCAAACACACACACACACACACACACACACACACACACACACACACACACACACACACACACACACACATATATATATATATATATATATATGCACATTTCATTGAATAAGACAGACAAGGTGCTTTTATCTAGTATTTATACAATTTCTCATGTGATCTAATATTTTTTTCTATTCAGATGATAAGTTATATAAAAACTGTGCGAAATAGGTCAAATATTATTTACGAATTTAAATGCCTATTAAGGAATTGTATTCCTGATCAATCAAAATTCGTAAATAATTATATAGGCCCAACTACAACATGTCTGACACGCAGACTCACTTTACATCTTTCTGACAATAGCTCAATTATATCTCATTTAAATCTTCATGGAAACCTACTGAACACTATTCGTAACATACTTGTTGACAGCACTAATATAATAGCATCGTCTACATGCAAAAGAAAAAGAGTAAAAATAATAGAAGCCTTATTAATAAAAACAAAAAAACCAACACTTAATAATATTAACTTCGAACATGGACAAAATATCTTGACTGTGTTTTGAAAAATAAAAACATTTTAACAAAACATACATACAACAAACTCTTTCTTATTTAGCAATTAAAATATTTAATCCTTGAAAATGGTTAAATGTATAGCCGAAAACGCTTGGATAAAAAGAACATTCGGACAGTTATTATATAATTTATCATCTGAAAAGAAAAAAAAATTAGATCGCATGAGAAATTGTATAAAAAAAACTAAATAAAAGCATCTGTCGTATTCAATAAAATGTGCATGAAAGAAGGATTGTTGTCTCTCTCTCTCTCTATATATATATATATATATATATATATGCATTCGCCACTCGCGTCGTATGAGGGTCAAGCGGTTCAGTTCCTGGGAACCGACAACCAGACACCAGCACATGTGATTTTATTATAGTGGTAAAGGCTTTGCGCAGAACCATCCACACTTTTGGAAGGGCCGAAGAAAGAGCCCTGGTACACGTATATTCGGCCCATCCAAAAACGACACTCCGCAGGTTTTGAATTCAGAGTTGTCCTTCTCCTAGACCAGTTGCCATCCACTGCTCTAGAACCCAATAGCTGAAGGGAGAAGATGAGGATTCATACCTTTCCCAAGGGTATTAGCCCCTAAGTGAATGTAATGGATTCGACTGGAATTCGCACATCTTTCCGATTCCTCAATCCTAGCCGCTAACCATTACTCCACCGTGCCTCCTCTTATATATATATATATATATATATATATATATATGAAACACACACACACATATATATATATATATATATATATATATATTTATATATATATGTATAGGTGTGTGTGTGTGTTTATACGCACATACATACACACACACACACACATATATATATATACGCATAAATACATATATATATATATATATATATATATATATATACACCCACACATATATATTCGCACACACACACACACACACACACACACACACACACACACACACACACACACACATATATATATATATATATATATATATATATATGTGTGTGTGTGTGTATTTACTAATTACTCCAAACGTTATTATAGTGGACACTTCATTTAAAATAGAAGCTCCATTGTTATTTCCTTCCGTGTCCTATCCAGACACCTAAGCCAAAAATGACTTCATGACATTTTCCACTAATCATTTGTATAAAAAATACCTAAAAAAATGATCATAAACTTTTTGCATAAATAAAGCTCTTTGTCATATGTGAGCCGTAATTGTGAGTAATATCTTTTGTATTACATTAAGGCATGAGCTACCTCATGCCTTAATGTATGAGCAATCTCTTGAATGAGTCTATCGGAATCTTTTGCAATCATTCCGAAGACTCAAACTACGACTAGAATTATTGATGTCCTCATGTGCCACACCTTTTGAGATTTCCATTAAAACCTTGGATTTTTATGGTCTTCAAAAATGCATTGCAATCTGCAGGGACATTATTATTATTAGTAGTAGTAGTATTAGTAGTAGTATCTTTTTATTTATTAAATTACCTACTATAATTTTCCATGTTTCAATGAGTAGTTTCGAAAAGATGGCATAATTTAAACAAAATTTGAAAAAAAAAAAAAACTAGGAAGGCATATATTTAAGCTTTAAAAAGGAAGTGTAAAATGAAAAAAAAGAAACATCTTTTAGTCCCGGAAGATTTTATGATAAATGCTACTTGCATTGAGTAACTAATCAGATCGTAGCAGATTTAATTAACGGTGCTAGACATGTTCATAGCTAACTGCAAGTCAGTCTGGAAGTAAAACTTACTTCGTACGATTATATCTAAGAGAATGGTGTTGATCTTGAGTATGCTAAGCACCAGAGTCAATGTAATGTGTCAATTTTGTATTACTCGAAACTTCCAAATCGGGGAAATCAGCCTACGGTGAAGAAAATCATTTAGACATTGGATTTTACCTGAGTTTGAACAGTGATAATTTCAGTGTGAAAGGCACAAGGACATTATTCACGAAGTAAATGTACAACATGAAAAGAGAATATATGCAACAATAAACAGGTATATATTAATATGAATGTTACTAAAAATTATTAACTTGATCAAATTCTCAAAAAAGTTATTCTCAAAATTAATTTTCTAATATGGGAAGCGATTCGTCAAAAGTATGAAACCCCGAAAATGTAGGTCACTTGCGCCGAATCAAGTCTCTCTCTTTCTCTTTCTCTCTCTCTCTCTCACTTTCTCTCACTCACTCACTCAGGCTCTGTTTCTTTTTATATACAGTGTGGTGCAAACGTTGTTATTTTATTTTTGTGTCCTGTCACTGGATCTAACTAACGCCAGTGACAGGACCCCCAAAAATATGAGTTCAATACCCGGTTAAGGCAGTGGAGAACTTGGAGAGGGGAATTAACAAGAGATAACTGACAACTGACATCCGTTAAAACATGGCACGTGGAACTAGAACAGTCTACCCCGGTGAGCAAAATAAAGGGTTCAGTTCGACATTCCAACCACCTGAAGGAGGCCGGAGCGTACAACGGCCGAAACGTTGTAATAAATATGGCGACAAAGATGAGGACAATAGTCCGAATAATGTAAATAGTATAGGATTTATTATTATTGCTGTTTCTTTTTATATACAGTGTGGCGCAAACGTTATTATTTTACCGTATTATTATATTTCAGCTCAAGTATTTGTTAGAAGAAAACTCTTTGAATCTATAATCAAGTAGAATGTTGTTGATCACCTCAACAGAATATCCCTTGGACGAATATGAATATAAAAATACGAGTTTCTATTGTCTGAGTCCACTGCTGACAACCTTATTGTCATTACTAACAGAATCAATGAGGCATTTGTCAAATAAATCACGTGGATAATCGCATTAGATATATCAAAAGCCTTCGAGAAGGTGTGGCATAGAGGGGTTGCTAACGAATCTCTGGAATCTCTCGAATACAGGAACGTCCTTGAAGGTATCTTTTTAATGACTGGTCCACCGTATTCCATGAGATTAATACAGGCGCCCCTCTCAGGTATCGCTTCTTGATCCACTTTACTTTCTGCTTGTGAGTATACTTCGAACTTTTCTAAATATCCCTGCAGATATATTATAGTATATGGATGCACTTCTAATCTTCTAGATTACCAGATCCTGGCAACTAATATCCCTTTGACCTAACCCTATCAAATCAATAGAACACATCTGACATGAAACGTTCCCAATAACGTCAAAAATAAACTAATAACGTTCCATCATCAACAATCCATTCGTGAACTTTCGTCTATCACAATGAAAGTGTTCCGTGAAGGCAGCTCTTGGGATATAAGCTCAGCCGAAATTGCAAGTGGAATTCTTATATACGATCCATCGAAAAAGATGCGGAAAAAACGGTCGCTTCCTTTTACCAGTTCAGAAATTACCTGACTCCTCTCCTAGAACCAGATTTGGTCGAAAATTGATTATTACTAGCATATCTTCGCTGGAACTGCACACTCTTTACTTTCCAGTTTTGATACAGTTCAAAAGCATCGACTCGGCCTTGTGGATACTGAATTTCTACCCTACACTATTTCTATAGAGAATATTCAGAGGAGCTACATTCCTTGTTTCCACAACCCTAACCCTCACTACTAAGAACAACCCTGCCACGTATACTGAGGTAAAGTACACTCATTCCATTCTACCCACAAGGACTTATTCGCAAGAACTGCTATTTTCCCTGAGCATACAACTTATTCAAGTCGAGCGTTAACCGTTATCTTATCCTCATAAACTGCGATTCTTAGCTCTTAATATTAGCGCTCAACAAAGTATCTCCTTTAGTAAATATCTTCCACGAGTGGCTCTCCGAACTTGTATAGAGTGAAATTTGTAAATAATATATATATATATATATATATATATATATATATATATATATATGTAAAACTTGTTGTACAGTTTAGACATGATCTGTCTACTTATTTTCGATAAGATTCTTTCATACTCGCAGATAAGTTTTTGATGTTATTACTGGAAGAGGAAAGAAAATCGCCGTGTTTATACATATCAGCTTTATTACCAAGTACTTCGACATATGCATGTCATCATCAAAGTATTGTTTACAAT
>CAHIKZ030001313.1:2582500-2602500 GCA_903632075.3 Acanthosepion pharaonis
CATATCAGCACCAACAACATTGCTTATCCCTCTCTGGATCTTGGCGAGCACCTTAAGGCGAACAGCGGGGCACCAGAACATTTATGGCAGCAGTATTCCATACAAGGGCGAATTGTTGATTGATAAATTTGAAGGATGGACTCGGAGAGAAAAACTTTTTGGCGCGACTCAAGGAACCAACTTTCCTTGCGGTGGATGAAGCTATTGATTCAATGTGATTATTCCTTTTCGGTTCAGTAGACAGTGTGAGACCGCGCAAGTGCTCACGTGCAGATGAGCATCAGACATAGCAGGGATTGTTCCCTGTGGTGAGTAATACAGAGCAGTTTTGTTTTAGAGGCATTAATGTTAATCAGCCAATAGCTGCCCAACAAACGACTGGAGATCCTTTTCGAGACTAACGGCCAAGTTAGTTTTGTCAGCGATAACAGACTAAATAGATACGTCGTCAGCATAGATGCCTACTTGGGAACTGGTGATATCAGGGAGATCGTTAATGAAGATAAGGAACAGAGTAGGGCCTAGGATTGAACCTTGTGGAACACCTGCGTTCGTATGAAGGAACTGGAGGAGACTCAGTTTGACAGGAATTATCATATTAAGTCAAATAATCAACCTGATATTTAGTATCCCTTAATTTTACGAAGGAGGCCGGCATGGCAGACCCTATCAAACGCTTTAGAGATATCTAGGGCCACCGCCCGAGTTTCTCCGTTATTGTGGAGTGCTTGGTAAACAATTTCAGTTATAGCCGGGAGCTCATCAGCTGTAGAACGGGCAAAGCGAAAACCATATTCCTTATCAGAGAGTAGATCATGGGATATAAGGTGATTAACCACTTCAGTTTTGATTAAAGATTCAAAGACTTTGCCAAAGAGTGGGAGGAGACTGATAGGACGCTAGATAGATGGGTCAGAGAGGTCTCCAGAGTTCGTAAAGACAGGTGCAATAGATGACGACTTCCAACAGGCTGGAAATCAAGATTCATTGAGGCAGTAGTTATATAATTTGGAGAGGGCATCAGCCATTTCAGGAGCACATTTCTTCAGAATGACTGGTATCCCGTCTCCACCGCTAGCTTTATGGGAGTCTAATTTTGATATGATGTCCAATACCAACGATGGGGTTATATGAAACTCGCTCAATATAGCCTCTGTTCTAAGGGAAAATCGGGTGTGGGTACACCGGATGAGAGAAGCGTGGAGATGGAAGAGAATTTCCGAGCAAAGCACTCAGCCTTATAAGCTGAGGAGGCCAGGACCTCAAATTGGTTGGGCAAAGGAGGTATTGAAGTTTTGCTGTTGTTAAGTACGCTATTGCTGATACTTGAAGCCGAATTTTGGAGATGCAATACGTTGCTTCAATCTATCAGCAAATAGTGATTTTACTTCATTGAGGACACGCTTGCACTCGTTATGGGCTGCGATAAAGAGACGTCTGTTGCAATCTGACACGATATAGGCGGAAGAAGTGATTCCCATGGGCAAGGGCAGCTGAGCAAGCAGCAGAGAACCAAGGGGAAGAGCGGGATTTAACATTATATTTCTAGCGGGGATGAAGGATGGGTTAATTTATTTGTTTTTCATGTAAATAAACAAACAAGCCAAACCCGCCAAAATAACCGTCAGAAATAATTACCCACATTGCACCATTGACCCATATATATAAATAGTCGAGGAAAAATCCAACATTGGCGGCCTGATGATTGCGCCTAGCATGAAAAGCCTGTTGCCTCTGAGTATTGACGTCAATGTTCATTTTATATGTTTATATTATATATATATATATATATATATATATATATATATATATATATATATATATATATATATATAAAGTGCTCCAGACGTGAACTACGAATTAGAGATGTTAATATCGAACAAGCACAAAAGTTTAAATATATGGGATGTTTTCTTAACAAAGGAGAGAATACGTAACACTGAATTTTGAACGCCCATTGTAATAGTATAAAATACATTCTAAATCTTAAACAGAATAGAAAATAACAGGAAATTTCATCAGAAACAAAGAAAAGAGGTGCTGGATTGCTTTTTGATATCCATCCCTTAATATAGCAGTGAATGCAGGAACAATATCCACACAGATGGACGGAACACTAGAGGCAGTTGAAATGTGGTTCTACAGAAGGATACTGATAATACTATGGATCGGAAGCGTAAGCACTGAAGAAGCACGGAAAATAGAAACAAAAAGGGGCCTTATACACAGAATCCGAAAAAAAAAGTAGAAATTTATTGGATACGTAATGAAGAAAGAAAGTTTGAAAAATTTGACCCTCACAGGACAGATGGAAGATAAAAGGGACACTGAAAAGCGACAGGAAACCTAGCTGACAAATTTCTGATGGCAAAAAGACAAACGTTATTTTAGTTACAAGTAAGAGGGTGCTGTGGAGAGCTATGGCCACTCAAGTCCTGAAGCGACTCGGGATAGAGAAGAATAATGCCTTTTCGAATGTGAACGCAGCAAGGTGAGCTGGAAGTTGAAGTCACCACGCCACGCCCATTTTCCACGCCGACAACTATTAAGGGATGCGAACTCCTAGTGCGTTCCTAAATTCGCTGAAATTGCTTTAATATAGAATTACACTTTAGCTAAGGTAAAGATAATACCTAACCAAATGAACAATGTTAAAAGTCACTTCTATTCATAATTTATCTGTAAGACAGAAAAAAACAGAATTCTAACATATGGAACATAGATGAAATCAAAAATAATCTAACAGAATTAAAACGTTCGTTGGTCGATTTGCTGACAGAAATCGCGAGTTCAATCGTTGGGCCGTGTAGAAACTGGTCGAACAATAACTGTACACTATTAAAATAGAAAATATATATCTACATCCGTATATATGAAAAAGAACAATCTTTCACCGTGGATAGAATAAAGGGATTAGCTGGGATTTCCCTAAAGTCTTCCGAGGATGTGTGGGGCTGTACGCTTCAGGTTTTGCGTGTAACGTTTATATAACTTGCTCTCCTTTGATTGCCTTATATCTATATATCCTAAGTTCAATCAGATCCACTTGTAACTTTTATCGACGCAACCAGCCTGTGAGACTGGATTATGCACACGGTTGCTATCAGGATACCTTCTCGAACTTTAGATGTTCTATGCTGACATGATGCATAGGTTTGTTATATCTAAATTTGAACCTAAAATATTTTGGTCACTGCCCTATAAACGCTGTTATATCATAAGTTCTTGATTTATATTGCATTCAGACTAGACCTTTGGTATTACGTGGCGATAATGATTAAACTACACTAATTATTTCCTGTATTTTTTTTAATTCAGAGATTAGCAATCACTTCTTTTTCGCATAGCACTTAAAATAATGTTTACAATTCAAAGTTTGATTAGCGGTAAACCGGTACAAATGTGCCATCAGAAGTAAATTGATATTCATAGAGAACAGGAATTTCGGTTCGAAAAATTTAATTAGCGTAAAAATAATAAGTGAATTGAATGTTCCTAACCTAAGTCTAATCGGATTGAAATTATTAATCACAAATATACATCAGATATTACGTTAATTAGCGTTACACAGAAGAAATTATTTTAAATTGAAAGCGAAACAGTGATTGTAAGAAGCTGCAGGCGACAAGACAAGTTTATATTTTGCAAGGAATTCTGTCAACTTGTTGCTTTAGGGATCTTCTGAATAATTGATACAAGAAGATCTATCAGTAAATAATCACATTTTAATTATCAAACACATATACACGCACACATACATACAAATATACACATGCATATAGGTAGAGAGATAGGCATTATTTATTTTTCAAATACTAATATATAATTTGAGAAAATGAATATGTCTGAGTATGCTCATAACCAATAGAGAATGAATGAGGTAACATAATAATTTGTATCTATAAGCACACACACACACACACACACACACATACATATATATATAATTTTAAAATGGCTATATTTAGAGAAGAATGCATAGAATGTTAGGACACAGGAATCAACATTACATTTATACATAATAGAGACACTATTCAAGTGGTGAAAGTGTGTTTGATGATTAAACGCAATCTTCAGGACATTTTTTACTTTAGTGTCCAGTCTTATATGTGAATGAGCAATTTTTATCCATAAATATAGCATAACATCTATCTATCTATATATATATACATATATATACCTTAAAAATCAGGAGGTCAATTAAATACGCGACCTTGGTTTCGATCTGACGGTGTCTTCGGTCGATATTTTTAAAAATGACCATCTTAACGCTACATAATTATTTTTCAAAATAAATTAACAGGCGCATGACGATCGAAAAACGTGACATTCAGTATAATAGAAAGGAAGTGGGTATTAAGAAGAAAGAAGAAAAAAAAATGAAGGGTGAAGAAAAGTAAAGAAAGGAACGGTAATGCAAGTGTAATGTAAATGTATCCAGTAAAGAAGAAAAATAAATATGTAACTTAAATATAATGAGGATAGGGAGGCTAGAGTATCTTAAGAATAACTGTGTGGTTTTAAATTAGATGTTTTTTTAACCGGACTCATATTGACTTCATAATTTTTTTTGATATGAGGGCAAGGACGTAAAATTTCGGATTTTTGGTTTAAAAGATTTTTTGGATCCGGGAATGTTATAATTGCTATTTTTTTCATTTTGGCATAGTTTGCAGATGCGGTATAATTGTTATAAGTTTTTACATTTTTGAAATTTTTCCATTTTACGATCGGATACCTGTTATTTTTTCTTTTAAATTCCACAGGTGGCTGGCATGTTTGGTGGAGTATCTAAGGTTTGCTAACTTAAAAGATGATATATGATTATACCATCTGCGCTTAAAAGGTCCTTCAGTACAACCTATATATGTTTTAATTTGACCATTAATATTAGTTACTTCTGCTTTATAAATTATAGACTCCGTTTTACAAGCTCCATTTAATGGGCATATATATATATATATATATATATATATATATATATATATATATATATATATATAGTCATCTCTTTATATATATGTGCGTGTGTATAAATTTCATTAAAACGTCCGGTATTCTTTCAAGAACTCAACAACGTGAAACAGACGCTAGTTAATAACGAATTTCCAAACTACGTCATAGATAGCTTAATGAGATTATTTCCTTCTAACGTATGTAAGAGCAATACTGAACATATAGTTAAAAACGATAGCATTAAATATTTATATAAAAATCAAATACACGCTAATTATGAGCAGAATAAATTTTCCTTTAGAAACAGAAATAAACAAACTCAGTCGGCTAGAACAATTAAATACAATTAATTATCTACTGTAAAAATATTTAAACAGCTAACCTCATCGTCAACAACCACAATTCACCTGCATGTTTCAAATTACAGAGGACCAATATTATTTATAAATTCATATACCCCTGAAGTAATTTCTTTCCTGGTCAAACCAAATTCATGAATAATTATATTGGATAGAATACTACATGCCTATCAATAAGATTCACGTTACATTTCTCAGACCATAGGTCAATTAGGGACTATTTAAGCACACATGCAATAATAATAATAATAATAATAATAATAATAATAATAATAATAATAGAACCATTAATAATAAAAATAAAAGACCAACGTTCAACAATAACAACTATGAATACGGCCACAACTTGTTGACCGTGTTTTCAAAATATAGAAAAAAAATCCTCATCACTATGTTTCAATACTTTGATTGTACTTCTTCAGGTGATGAGATGTAACTGGTGATATTAGTCATTACCATCGCCTGAAAAAGTACAATCACAATATTGAAACATGAAAGCTTTGTGCAGCGATTTCAACATGTTTATATTATAATCTCTTATAATAAAAGTACACACGCACACACACACACACACACACATATATATATATGTATATGTATATATATATAAATTAGAATTAAGATAAGTAAAATGTTTCGTCAATTAATTGATTGATGTTACTTTGATCATCCGAGTGTTTCTTGGACGGACTGTCCGGTTATTACATATTCCACTCGCAAGAGGTTAACAGTAATTGACAACATATACTTCTCAATTTTTCTTTTTAATATGCACTTATTATTGGTGTAATTTTTATTTTCTTTTGATTTATGTTTTCTCATAGTTTATGTGTGTTTGTGTGTGTTTGGTTGCACTCCTTCATCCGTATGTGCGTAGGTGTCGTGATTATCTGTCCTTTTCATCGTTGCCTTTCTTTTTTTTTTCACTCTACACTGCTTAACGTATTCTATCTGTTCTCTTTTTTTTTTTAAATACTACCATTTGGCTTCCGGTTTTCTAGACATGTTGTCGTTGTTAGTTTTTGAGCGTTCTAGATTTTTTTCGAGTTAGAAAAATTGTATTTGATTTCCTTTTTTACACAAATAATCATCTTAATGTTTAAATTATAAAGTAAATATTTATATATGTCATCACTGGCCATTTCATTTTCATATCTGATTTTTTGATATCTAAATTACTATTAAGACATTAATTGTTGGAATTTAAGTTGATAAATAAATTTTCGTTTGAATTTTTATGCATATGCTTATAATCATAAGTTTTCGCACACATATACAGACATGCATATACATAAATAGATATACACACGTGCGCGCACACACACACACACACACACATATATATATATATATATATATATATATATCTATATATATATAAACACGGGCACACTTGTGTACCTGTCTATTTATTAATATATAAACTAGTGCTTAAATAATAAATTATTTTTCCAATATTTTTAGGGTGTATGGTTTATGGAGCATTTTCTTTGCTGTTTAAATATAAATATATAGAGTATACAATATATACCCTTGCACATGCACACAAGCACGCGCCAGCGTAAACCAACGCCCATATATGTATTTTTAAAAATATTTCAAAGGTAGTAAATTAAATATTTGCTCATAAATATTTAATCTAATGTTTCATTTTTAATTAATGGCTAGTGTTTGATTTTGCCTTGGTGTTGTCCTATATATTGAGGTATTAATTATGGAATTCATCTGTAGATGTTATATATATATATATATATATATATATATATATATATATATATAAAATTGAAGATAGAAGTCAACACTTAGAGGCGACAATCTGTTTAATGCTAGATACAATCGTCAGGTGGCCTGACTGTCGCCTCTAAGTGTTGACTTCTATGTTCACTTTTATATTTACACGCTCTATCTCTGACATTGAGCACTTTATCCCTAAATATAGAACATCTTAAGACTATATTTCTTCATATATATATATATATATATATATATATATATATATATATATATATATATGTGTGTGTGTGTGTGTGTGTAACTGCAATAAATACTATAGGCGTAATATGGTTTTAGATAAATCTTAATGTAGTGGTAGGAGACCGGGTATATGCGTATGATAAGCCTACAACCAGGCTAGTTGTTGCTGTATGTAAGTTTTAACTGGTAGACTTGTAAACACATTTTAATTCAAAGTTCTCCTTTCAAATATATTGAATTCATAGGCATTAGAATCCTATATAAGTTGCAAACCAATGAAAGGGAGCCAAGTCTATGTAAGTAATAGCCCCCTAGTTCTTGAAAGAAGAAATGGGTTCAGACTATTCCAGGGTTATTTGTGCGAATGTTATTTGTGCAAAGTTAAGCAACGTCGAGTCTGGTTAGTACCAAGATGGGTGTTTGGGAATACCGGGTACAGCAAGCTTGGATATGCGTGTGGTGTAAAGGATAACAGCTCGCAATTGCAAGTGGGAGAACCAAGTTCCAATTCAAATCGGGTTCATTATATTCCCTTATGCTGAAATATCTCTCTGAAAGGCATGAATCCACCACTTCACTTCCAAATATGGGTTAATTATTAGGACTAAATATTTATTATTTGAAAAAATATTCTGGTTTAAATAATCTGCACAAAGTTGATAAGCAGTAAAGAAGAAATCAATCAAATCAAATTTGTGCAAAAGCAACCATAACTGCCCCCGATTGAACAATATACGCAAATCCCACTTTCCACTGGCATCTGTAGATTGTATATAGTCGAGTAAGTGAGTATATCTGTAACGATCTTTTAAACATTAACACTTAAAAACTCATAGATGAACTGTAAATATTTGATATAATTCACAATAGCTCCATAGAATATTGCCTTTATGTATATAAGTATAAAGTATCTATCTATATGTGTGTGAGAAAAAGAGAGTGTTTTAAGAAGTAATTTCTCTTCTTTGTAAACAGCAGTATTGCATACATATTAAACCCCAATGATGCGAGAAATGAATGCATGTCTGATGTTCATCTAAATACGAATGCATTCATACAAAAGTTATTAATAAATTTAATTTAATTTTTAATTAATTTTCTAACCAGGGCCTCTAGGAAGCAATCACCTAGCTATTAACCACTTATATATCATTACTTCTTATCTTAAATTGATTAAGAATACAACATACGAAAACAAGAGCAACATGGAAGGTGAAATGTCAAATAATAATAATAATAAAATCAATGAAAATACTACTACTACTACTACTAATGATATTAATGAAAACGAACAGTTTCTAATGACAACATAAATATCATTAATATCAAATATGAAAAACCAACTATCGAATAGAGTTGCTTATACTTACATAAATTTATATATTTTAAATATTTGAAGTTTGACATTCGAAAATTTATCTTCTCCCGTCAAGATTATGAGATTTACAAGTGGATGCAAATAGAGGAAATGACGTCAGATTGTAGATTGCCTTGCGCAAGCCGAGCATGAAAAAAAGATAAGTCTACAGAATTTCTTTAGCGTTTGACGGAATTTTATAGCGTAGTAGTAACATTAATATTTAGTGCACAGGAAACAAAGCCAAAAAGTCTAACGATAAAGACTGGCAGGACAGGACATTCGAGGAAGAATTCTATTAAGTCAAACAACGACCTGATACTCTGAGGATGGTGCCAGTGTATCCAGAAGACGTGCTGTTACTTAACTTGCAGTATAAGCACTAGTTACTGCAGTTGTGGACCCTCACTGAGAGAAATAATAATAATAATAATAATAATAATAATAATAATAATAATAATAATAATAATAATACACAATACACACAGACAGAACAATCAAGCTTATCGCCGTGACATCGCTATTAGAGACAGCAAAGAAACAAAAAAAAATGTTTTCTTATTGATATGGCAGTTCCTTCAGACCGCAATGTATCTTTGAAGATCTTCAAAAAGTTATCAAAAGACGGGGACTTTGAAATTGAAATCTCAAAAATGTGGCAGATTGAAATATCAACAATCCCTGTTGTAGTTGGAGCCCTCGGATTGGTTGGAAAAGATTCTAGTAGACTCATTGAAGGGATTCCTGGTAGCCAATGCCTTAAAGAAAAAAACACGTTCTCATGAGTACAGCTAACATCTTATTAAGCGCTTTATCTATATCAGATATGTGTGTGTGTGTGTGTGTGTGTGTATTTTAGTTGGTCAGTGGAAAATGTCATGCTATTTCTAACCATAGGTCTCTTGGCGAAACTCGGAAAGAAATCTGTGCACACTAGAAATCAAAGGAAATAATAATAATAATAATAATAATAAGAAGAAGAAGTAAAAGAAAAAGAAGAAAAAGAATAAGAAAAAGAAGAAAAAGAATAAGAAAAAGAAGAATGATAATAATATTATAAGTCAGCATTAAACAATGTTTATCATTATTAATTAAGAAGATTCCTATCTAATCAGCCATGTCAAGAGAAAACTTGACTGAAAACTTAATTCTGTAGATGTTACGGGCTAATATGCTCAACTTTCAGTCCAGTTGTATTACTTCATCATGTGAACATTTTTTAAATGATAACAGGTTATGATTTATTTTTCCATCCATTCATCCTTCATCCATAGTCAGAATAGACATAAGCGGAAAACTTGATTGATGCAGGATATCATCATTTGGCATAAACAGAAGAATAGAAACAGTCTGCTACCTTTGGTTGAATAAATATCTCTGTTTGTATTGGGTCTAGAAAATACAGAATGCACCTTAAGAAGGGTGGTATGTATAACGTAGATAAGGTCAGCAGTTTGAATATAAATCATTATATAATAGGAAAAATATGGATAATCTGATATTGATGGATGCCTTCTTTCTGTGCAAGGCAATAAACTTAGAGTGTTTGATTTACGAAAGTGGCTAGCATAGGTTACAGTATATTATTCTACACTACCTCATCTCTTTTCTTTTATAATGACACTTACCGTATTATTACATTAATCATTAACAAATTCTAACTGTAGTGAACGATTAACTACCATTTCCTTCTTGAGGAATGCTGGCCAATGACCGACTGGAAGTGTATTGATTAAAAATCAAATTATTCTGATTTATGCACGAAATTATAAGTGATCCAAATTTTAAACAGCCTTAGAATTATTTCACGAATGTAAAATAGGTTTAGTCAAGGCTGAAGAATTCATCATTCGAAATAGATTTAAAATAAAATTGTTTTCGTCACCTCTCCTCATGTTGAAATAACGACAAATTTTTATGGACATTTCTCGGACTGAGGAATATTTAAAGGGAAATCAATAAAATACCAACAGAAAAGGATCCAAATTCCATTATAAACGCTTTGCTGATGAAGGAACGGCTTAATCATAAATGATTTGTTTAATATTTCTATTTAAAACAAGTATGCATAGTTATGATGGAAATATAATTTAAATTAATATTCGTATCTCTTGATTTTAAAGAAAACATACCCGAAAGAATAAGTAGCAGTAGTGGTGGCAGTGTTGTTTAAATGACGGAAAAAAGGTGAAGAAAGGAAAAAGAGAATTCGCAGGATAAGAAACGCAGAAGTTGGAAAGCGATATCAAAAGAGGGGAAGAGGAAAACAAAAAGGTCATTAAAAAGTAAAGAAAACAATTAATAGAAAATACATTTTGAAATGAGAAATATAATTATAAAAGGAAAATCATATAAATGAAAGAAAAGGGAAAATAACTGAAATTATTAAATAAATAAAGTGAATCAAGAAATTTCAAGCGGAATTAAAAGAAAAGAATTGTCGAAAAATAAAAAAAAATCCCAACATTTTTTTTCTAAAACTCCAATGGAGAAGCCAAAAGAATGTTCATGTTTCTTTGAAATAATTGCCATTTCCAAGTAAGATTCGTTCCCAACATACATACTATTACTTTAAATTCTTTACCCGTCACTCATGCCTCAGTGATAATGATTATGGTACTAACACTGAGGGGGCAAATGGTTAAAAAAAAATAAGTATAGATCTCGAAGAAATTGCGATGAAAAAGAAATAAAACCAATGCATATAACCATTTTCTTAGAATATCAAATATTCTGTTAACAAATTGAGAATCAGTTGTATTAAGTCACAGAAGCATTAGAAATGTTCATAACTACATCTCACGTATTTTTCTTCTTTTCCTTCAAGAGGTGGACGGTAATGTCTCCACCCAGTTACCCGGTGTAGCTCTTTGTAACTTTTAACTTGTTACAATACATCCTCTTTCTACCGTCCATTCACATGTGACAGGTGGGCTACCCGACATCTCCCTCTATTTTTCTTGCCTTTATTATTTCCAACGAGTGTCAAATTATTTCTCATTTTGTCCCGGAAATTTCAGACCCTCAAAATAATGTTTAATATCTAAAAACACTAAACTGATTGAGTTTCTTTTTTCAGCTTTTCAGATAAAATGTTTAGCCATCTTGACACCATATTTCGAAAGAATAACTAAAAAAACACTTTGAGTTATTCAGCTAGAAAGAGGACAAGTTAAAATCGTTTTGTGTCAGACCCACTGTCTTCCCAAATCAGCAATGGTGAGAAGAAAAATAACATTGAAGACGTCAGTAATGGTACCAACATTCATACTCTAGGTCACGTCTTCAAAGTCCATTCAAGAACCGCCAAGAGAACGGAGAATAAATTTAAAAAAAGAGGGAACTAGTAGAGAGGAAAACTGGACCAGGATGTCACAGCAGAAAGAGGGGTCATCATTTCACTTTAGAGCTAAAGAGGTCAATTTTAAAAGATCCATTTCAATTCAGAAAATGTTTGGCACGAGAGAGTGCAGTTTTACCTATGGCACTTCAAAGAGCAGTGAAAAAGGATTTGAAAATGAAATCGTACGTTAAATGTGCGAGGTACATTATTACGCCAGGACAGAAAGTTAAAAGGTTAGAGAGGGCGAGGGTTATCTTGAATAAGTTAAAAAATGACCCTGGAATGATATATATATATATATATATATATATATATATATATATATGAACTTAACTTGAATCTTTCAAGGGCTACTTAGATATGATGAACATGTCATTTTCGTTTTTGACCGAATTTTTCACGATTCTTCCGTTAAGCTTAAAGAGTAATCATACATTCATTGTTCAAAGTAGTGTCCGATAGTATTATAAAAACCTCGGAGACTTCCATCGTTCAAACTTTATGCAAGAAATGGACAAATTTGCTTTTACTTGATTTGGACAATCTTGCTGTTACATCCGGTATTTCATGTATTTTTATTATGAAATGTAACTACAGTAGCTGTATGAAGTACCCTTTAATCAATAATTATAATGGCTTTCATAGCAGCATTTCTCGTATCTTTTCTATTTTTAATTATTTCGCTACATGGAAGGCTATGAAGCTGCTAAGTCGTAAAGGGGTCGCTGAGTGTGAAAAAATATGAGAAAAAGAAAAAATATAAGGAGAGTGGCTAATACAAAAAGAGGCATAAAGAAGACAGAATATAACAATTAACATGACATTTAAATTTTTGAAGACCAAAATAAGAGACAGGAAAAGAGTTTTAATAGCGAAAGACGCGCGAGTAGAAACTGCTAGCATAGAACTTATGATTGCATCCTTCACCTATAGAATGATGGGACCTAACCACTAATCTAGTACTAGGGTTAAATTCGTAAGTAGTGATATCTCCTTTTCTTTATATCAATCATTCTAATTCTTTCACCGTTTGCCTCGTATGTGCAGCCACGTTAAGCACATGTGCCGGCCATCCAGTATAAATCGATTCCATTACAGCAGTAATATTATCATTTGTTTCTATTAAGTCGATCAACGTTTTCCTCGCTTAGTTTAATGTGGCACAAGGCTAAGTGAGAGGAATGGGCAAAAGAATATTGTTGTTACTCCATTTATTCAAATAATGAGCAATTACCAATCTCGAGAATCGGCATTTACAGTTTTGTCTGCGAGTGAAAACAGCAATCACAGACCCATGGTCGTCGATATATTTTGCCTAGCTTAGCCTGGCTCAAGGTCATTTAACTGAGATTCAGATTGCCGCATGAAACGCGTGATGTACTTTTATTTACTACTTAATTTTTGTCCTCAATAGAAATAGATAGGTTCGCCTATCGGCCGGCTCACACCCCTACCCAGTCTTTTGAACAAGAGGTTCATCCCTTATTTCCTGTTTAGGTTTGTGTTTCCGGTTCATTCTAAATTCTTTCACTCTCTTTTATTTCCACTAGCCCCCCCCCTTGTCACCTATCTTGAGGTAATTTGATTTAAAATAATAGTCTTATTAAATATAGTCCATATAATGGTTCCCTTCATAAATTTTTATGTACCTCACTATTTTCTGAATAATATTCTTTATGTTTTATGACAACGAATGTTATTTGATATATTTGTTTGATTTTCACCCAAGTCTAGCTGTTTATTTGATTTTAATGGCTGTTTGATAGTGCGTTATTATAAGATGCTTCCTTTTTGGATGCTGGTGAAGAAGATACACTTCTGATTTGTGTCGTTTTTGTTTCATTTAACTGTTGTAAGTTTGAAAAGTGAAAATAGGGATATAGTTTCTACTTTAGTCAGACAATTTCAGTTGATTACTTCTGATAAAAAGGAAAGATGGTAACATCCGGATGGAATGTTCCTTCCCATGTTTAGTTCAGAAACCGTTGCTTCGTTGATGATCAATTTTCAAATCTAAATAGTTTACCCATTTAAAATACTAACTTTTTTTAGAAAATATATTCACTTTAAATAGAGGACTCATGAAAATGACATCCAAGAAATCCCGACTATTTAGGCTCATACTTTATTTTGCCGGTTACTTAGACAGAAAGTGAAATTACTACCCCGACATATATGCATATTCAAATATAATTCATACTGTTTGTGCATATAAAATTGCATAGCTGCATGTCTCTTTGTGGGCACGTTCGCATTCAAACCATGAGACCCGAGTTCGAATCTCCCATGATCGATTTGTCAGTAAGGAAACATCCTGGTGTTATCAGACTGGAGGGGGCTATCCCAGCGTGCGTCACCTTTGGAAAGTGCCTGAAAAATTATACTAAGTGTTGACCCAAGCCTTTTGAGTGAAATTGGGTAGACAGAACATTTGGTGGCCGTCGATAACTGTGCCAGAACAAAGTCATCGTGGGCGAGGGCATGAGCGTGCTGGCCTTGTTCAAATTGATCACGCTAGATAACACGCTCTTTTCAGAAAATGTAACTAAGGTCTGCTCAGTATAGTTGCAGTATAAACGACAGGTGGGCTCTATGGGTGTTGTATAAACACAAATGCGCCTGAGCAAGCGTCTGCATTAGGGATTGGCTAGCCACCCTATTATCCTCAAATACGAGTGGCCACCTATACATATATGTCTGTTTTAATTCAATGACCTAAAAATATTTCTACAAAATTTTAAAAAATAAAAAAAATAACTTTAAAAATATCGTCCACTTTATTTCGGAATAATTTTCGAAAAATTGAATAAAATCCTACAATTATCCGATTTTGTGATATTTGAAAAAATATTTTTTGTCTCCTAATTCATGATTGTATTGCTTAAAAATGGTAGGTGTTGTCCAGACTGCGTTGAAGATGAAAGTATTATTCGAATATATTATTTTATATTTCGTCTAATTCTTTATATATGTATGTGTGTGCTTGTGCACAAGTACATTTAGCTCACTAACGCATAGGTCGTCGTATACATGTCATAGGCACATGCAAACTTTGTTTGACAGACATAGAATCGTGTCTTTTTTAAGATATCTAATATCTTCTACTAGTTTTCCTGATAACTATGTCTAACCGATTGCATTTATATGCGTTATTACGCAAATTTCATTAAGAAAAAAAAAAGATTCCGGAACTGCCATGTCAAATCTGTCTTCCAGCATGACAGTGGGTGCTGAGTAATGTCCTTACAGATGAAGAAACTCGAAGAGACAAAGATGTCGTTTTACAGAGAGATGTTGAAAATCCCATCAACATAACACGTGAGTCACGGAAGGTTTCCAAATGAAATGGAGTTCAGAAGGAAATATTTGGGAATCATTATGAGGCAAGAGGACTTGGAAAATTTAACACCTACAAAGAAATAGTGAATAATGTAACAAGTGAATCTGGGTGAATGCATTGCAGAGAGAAGGTAAAGATAGTCTGTGAAGCTTCTATATTGCTTTGAGGAACAATGAAGAAGAAGCTATGAGGAGACATGTGCACTCACGTGCTGAATGGAAACGGCATATAAAAGAGAGGGTTTATTCTATCCCATCATAGGCGCGCATAAAAGAACTAATCAGACTCAAATTAAGCCACTATTTCATATTTCGTTACCAGGTCTGACAATGAAATATATCTAAGAATATCTTTCCCAATTTCATTTTTCTATTTTTAATTAGTTAGGATTTTGTGATGATGAAGACCATTTCCAATTTTGTTAGTTTTATCGATTCATGTTCTCCTCTACTATAGGCAGAGAATATCTATATCTATATATATATATATATATATATATATATATATATATATATATATATATATATATATATATATATATTCTTATTCTCTTATATACAGTGGGGTGAAATAAATATTCGTACACTTGAAAAATTGTATTTTTATAAATGTAAAAGCCTTAAATAAAACAAATCTCGGCACATTTTATGTATAAAAACACATACTATTAAAAAAGTAATAATAAACTTAATTAATTATTATTCTAACAGAAATTAATGCATTTTAAAAATTCTAACTGGTGAAAAAAGTATTCGTACAAATAAATTATTAGAATAAAATAATCAATTAATTATGAAAAACGTATATTCTAGAATGTTCCAGCAATGTTATCAGCAATTATAGTTAACGCTATTAGCCATTATCAGAGCATTCTGCAATTTCTAGTCATACGAGAAGGTTCTAATAATGTCTAAAGGTAAAGAATTGACTATTTCACAAAAACAACACATTTTGTCACTTTGGAAAGATGGGAACAGTTACAGAACGATTTCTAACAACCTGAATATTCCTTTTACTACAATTGCTTCGTTTATTGCAAGGTTTAAAACTCGTAACAGCGTCGAAAAACAAAGACGAACAGGTGCTCCTAGAAAGGTTTCTCTAAGATCTGCAAGGATATTAGGACACCAGATCCGACAAAATCCACAGGTTACCCGAGAAGAGTTGCAGGAACATCTGCGTGCATTAGAGATTAAAGTAACTAAGCGTACAATAAGTAAGGAACTACACAAAAACAGCCTGAAATCACGCATCCCAAGGAAGTCTCCACTCTTCTTGAATCGACACAGAGATGCTAGGCTAAAATTCGTTAGAGAGCATACGGATGAAGAATATTCGATTTGGGAAAAAGTACTATGGACAGATGAAACTAAAAAAGAGTTCTTTGGTCATAATTATCGAAATCATGTGTGGAGGAAGGACGGTGATGCCTACTTACCAAAGAACACGTTGCCAACTGGTGGTGGCAGTATCATGACCTGGGGCTGTTTTTCTGCAAAAGGTGTTGGCAGAATATCAATAATAGATGGCAAGATGAATGACGAAAGATACCAGAAAATCCTGCAAGATAATTCAATGCGTTCTGTTGAGAGACTTCGGCCACCTCCTGATTGGGTTTTCCAACTGGATAATGATCCTAAGCATACCGTTAGATCTACAAGGAAATGGTTAGCTGAAAGTAACGTTGATGTCTTGCAATGGCCAAGTCACTCCCCAGACTTGAACCCAACCGAGAATTTATGGCGATATTGAAAAGTCAAATTGGGAAAAGAGCACCAACAAATATCAAGAATTTGAAGACAATATGCCAAGAAGAATAGGACAAAATACCACTCAATGTGTGCAAATCATTAGTTGAGACGTACAGGAATAGACTGGTAGCTGTTGAACTCAATAAAGGATATTTCACAAAGTATTAAATTAAGGTAATATGCTTTTTTTTGTTTTGTACGAATACTTTTTTCATCAGTTAAAATGAAAAAAATGCATTAATTTCTGTTAATTAAGTAAATTTATTACTATTTTTTAATAAAATGTATCAAAATTTGTTTTAGTTAAGGCTTTTACATTTAGAAAAAAATACAATTTTCATGTGTACGAATATTTATTTCCCCCACTGTATATATATATATATATATATATATATATATATATATATATATATATATATATATATATTCTTTTATGTATATATAAGACATTTTTTTATGTTTGTACCATCTTTTTATAGATACAAATATTTAAGTAAATGCTCTGTTTATAATAAACAGTATTAACAACATTTACCAGCCTGAATGTCCGAGAAATTTTCATAGAAAATATGAGTCCTCCGACAGGAATCGAAACTGTATCCTATACGTTCCTTAACCGATTGGGCCACGGAGAAGCTTTCGGTTACCAAGGTCGATTTTACTCTTTTTAAACACAATTCTCTTTGACTTTCTCTCATTCATTCATATCTGCTCAATGCATTATCAAATGGACAAAGTCCGACAATTGTTTAAGACATTTTTATGTTTATACATTCTTAATACTGTTTATTATAAACAGAGCATTTTATTAAATATTTGTATCTATAAAAAGAACGTATAAACATAAAAAGTGTCTTAAATAATTGTGTGTGTATATATATACATTGTATATACATGTATATTGTATATATATATATATATATGTATATATATATATAAGTTAGTTTCAAAAAGTGTTTGGTTCTGCAGAAAGCCTTCACCACTAATATCAAATCATATGTGCTGGTGTCTTAATCGTAAATTGATGCTGGTGTTTGGTCTATATTATACCACGAGGATTCCGATCCGTCCACAAATGTTGCTTCTGTAAATTTCTTATTCCATATCTTCCAAATGTTGCCACATTTGTAAACATGACTAAAATGAAAAACAACAGATCAGCAGTTTGTACAATAAACCATCGGCAAATGTTCTCTCGAAGTGAAAGACTCTGCACACGTTGTAAATGATACGGCTACATGAGCTGCTTTGAGATACTATGAGAGGTACATCATTATAGAACCACTTGATATATGTTGATGCCTGGATCCTCTCCAACAGTTTGTAAAATGTGTTCTTCGTGTTCAAGCGTAAGAGCAGATATCGGTCTTCTTCGATACATAGTTTTTAATGTCGCACATCCTGTCTCAGCATCTTGATAAATAGCAAAAAAGTTTGGATGACTCGGTTGCCTTCGGTCTGGAAACACAAGCTGATACAACCATGCAGCCTCGCTTTCATTTACATTCACGCGGCAGTATGCAAAAATCATACCTGCCTGCTCACGATATAATATCCTGCCATTGTTAAATGGAACACTTCTCAGTTAACTTACTACTACACAAGTTAAACGTTGAGGACAGACTAGCCACATATGCACACGAATGATAAATGTAACGTAATCTACTTGGCATCACAGTGTCATCTACCGTAAACTTAATAACTAAAAAACGAAGGCTTTGCGGACTGTATATACAATCGCCCATGTTTTGTATGAGGATCCCGCCACCAATTTTTGTAAAAGCATTTTTGATACACCCTGTGCATATGGGTGTACACACAAACTTACTTACATTATATATATATATATATATATATATATATATATATATATATATATTATTCTGGCATTTGCCCGACTAAGCGTACATACATATAAGAGCGGAAAAGTTTTAATGTCTATTACTTTCATTCGATAACAAATTCTTTTATGAGTAATGTTTGACAGCATATATCATTTGAATCCCTTGCCTTACATTTTACTCAATATCAAGCGTGAAGTGTAGATATGACCCCCCATCTCTTCAAGCAGTTGAGCTTCTGTGTGTTTCTACAAGTAGAGGATTAGCTGACATTAACAGAAAAAAAACCTCCTGCTTCTAAAGTGCAGAGACAAGAACCTGATTAAGATGATTGCTGGTGGGAGTAGATCCACAAGAAATTCTGTTTGGGTCAAATAGAATTCAAAGTCCCTGATCTTGTCCTTGAATGCGACACATATTCAACACACATTGAATATTATATTTATGTCGCGACACTTATTTTCTCGGACAATGGAATCGGCAGGGCGCGTTCAAATTTCACTCGACGCTTTTTACGTTCGCTTAGGGTAATATATTTTATAAATGCATGCATCGATTTCTTCTCATTCTCAACTTGAATAAAATAACAGGAAAGATTGTACACGTTATTCTTCGAAGAGCAATCAATCTACAAGAAGGATAGTAACTACAAACCCAATTTCAATACATCATTGGCCAACATGGCAGGGTAAGTACTCTTACTTTTCGGGTCTGACAGATTTATATATGTATGATTTCTATTACTCAAGGTATGTTGTTTCATTAAAATTCCTTTTTTTTTATTTCTCTCGCCAACAATCTTTGTTTTTCAGGTTCATTCTTCTGTTGTTGCTCCTTCCATAATTCGCCTCTGTTCCCAGCCCACTTTCATTTTTCCGCTGATTTTCCTCACACCAACACACGATTTTTCTCTTCACGTTTCTCAACCGCCATCTTTACACATTGACAACGCATTTCGAACGAATGGAACGTCGTATGGTAAATTACTTGCATACCGGAGGCGTTTGTTGACACTAAAAGTCAAAAGGGGGACAAGTTCACCAAGATGTCGGTTTCCGACTTTCCTGCGACACAAAATG
>CAHIKZ030001313.1:2615000-2627500 GCA_903632075.3 Acanthosepion pharaonis
CATCATACACATGTCTGTGTGTGGTTGTATGTATATACAACACAGAACTGCCAGTTACCAAATATATATGCATGTATATATACAAGCATATATATATATATATATATATATATATTGTACGCATGAGGTCCTGTAAATATGTACCCCGATCAATTATTCTTTTGTCTGTCATAGAACCATCCGTTATCTAAAATGCTTCAGGGCCTTTTGCAATTGGTGACATCCAACAAACCTTACTTTGACGGAAGTTCTTCAAGTGCAATTCTGAAATATACCAAATGCTTGAAGACATTCTCAATTCACGAGACCAGCAAAAGGGAAATGCTGCCATTCATCGCGCTTTTTGTCAACGTTTGGTTCATAATAATCATAATGTTAATAGTAACAACATTAATAATTTTTGATCATACAAGATGAATAGAATGAATTTGGAGATAAAGGAATCTGCGAATTGTTGTTCGAAGTTCCTT
Source organism: Acanthosepion pharaonis (assembly GCA_903632075.3). Lineage (NCBI taxonomy): Eukaryota > Metazoa > Mollusca > Cephalopoda > Sepiida > Sepiidae > Acanthosepion > Acanthosepion pharaonis. The sequence goes on from CAHIKZ030001313.1 coordinate 2,615,471, forward strand.
TGGAATTGTGGGATTTAGTAGGATCTGAGTAAGAATTCCGAGTGCAGAAGGGATATTTCGAAAACTGCACGATGGAATATAGTGCGGGCGCAAAAACAAACATTTCTTAAAAAACGGCGTAGAACGTAAGAGAAATAAGAGAAATCCTACTAGAGTCCTTTTCAAAAAGAACAGTGGTTCATTAGAGTGGCTGCGACTCGCATTATCATTGACTTTGTAAAGAATACTGAGAAAGATAAATCAACCTTGCCGAGGTATGAAGACGACTCAGCTTTAACGACACGTAAGGTGCAAAGACATCACTGATTGTTTCGTTTTTTACGGCTTATCAACACTTTGCAATTATTTAATATCAAAAAATATTTTTTAATTTCTAAGAAATTGTTTTATTTCGGAGATAATAAAGACATAATAATAAATTTCTTACAAATTAACACTAGCTGGGTGAAAGGAGGTGGATTCCTACCATTCCCAAGAGTATTTGCACTTAAGTGAAGATAACGAACCCAACAGGAATTGGAACTCAGCTTTCCGATTAACAATTCCAAGACAATATCCATTATACCATTCAGATATCTAAGCTTGCATCACCTAGTATTCCCAAGCGGTCACCCATTTCGGTACTGATTAGGGTCGACGTAACTTAAATTGTACGAGAAACAGTGTTTAAATATGATGTGCCAGCAAGTCCGTTTTATCTTCGGTCTATGTTTTTTCTCATGTTATATATGCCTCCTACGTATATACTCTCCAGGATTTCTATTTCTGCACACATCTCGTTGAGCCCTTCATCTTTTACTTGCTTTAATTTCTTTCTAACGCATTTTCTTAATATTCTATATACCATTACTTAACATTTGAATTGAACAGATGATCCGAAATTAGAGGCTTTTGACATTGCTTAACTACGGGGATTATAAAAGAATCGGTGTTTCAGCTGAAGAAAGAGATGAACCAAAACCTTATTACTACTACTACTACTAATAATAATATTAAAAATATTAACAAAGATAATAATAATATCAGTATTCTTAAAATACATTTTAACTCATTAAGAATGAACGTTTATAAAACAAATGTAACTTTTAAAAAATTATTTTTACACTATTTCTCTTAATATAACCACAATAAACAAAGCATATATTTATATCTGTCTATATTTCTGAGATGAGGTATTATGTACATTATTTACATTATTCGGACTAATGTCCTCATCTTAGTCGCCATATTTATTACGTTTCGGCCGTTGTACGCTCCGGCCTTCTTCATGTGTTTGGAATGTCGAACTGAACCCTTTATTTCGCTTACTGGGGTAGACTGTTCTAGTTCCACGTGCCATGTTTAATAAATGTCAGTTATCTCCTGTTAATTTACCTCTGAAATTCTCCACTGCCTTAACCGGGTATTGAACTCACACTGGATCTAAGCAACGCCTTTATCCACTGTAACTACCGATAAAAACTTAAACTCGCAGTTTTTTTTTTTTTACAGTCTCCTTCGAATTTCTGACGTGCCTGCTTTTTATTTACCTATATGCAACGCTGATAGCAAAAGTTTCCCAGAATACCACGGAGAACGATCGATCCTCATCTGTACCACATCGCGAAAAAGTTAATCATAGTAAAATGAACGATCGTTTTACTTTACAATAAGAAAACAGTATCACAAACCAATCGTATTGTAATAATTACTACTTGCACTAAAGTGAGGGAGAGTTGTTGGGATACAAACTACTGCGTGACACTGGTTGTAGGACTGAGTAATATTTGTCCTTGGTTCATATATATGTGTATGGGTACCCCGAATTAAAAACGACCTTGTGTCACATCCCGCCACCGGAAGGCGAGGAAATGCAGTCAAAAATCGTTTCTTGTAGCCTTTCCAAATATTATTATGCATAATTATTTTCTAAAGTTTGGCATAAGGAATATATCATAATCTCTTTTGTATGTTAAACATAATGTCAGAATAAGATAGTAATCTACATATCTTGTCGGCCTCTTATAAATCTCAAGGAAAAACAGAAAAGAGAAGCAAATCTTTTTCTAAGTCCAATCAGGATTTTTTCCCTAGCAAATAAGAAATATCCTCGTCTGTGTCCATAAAATCTGTCACGTTTTATTTGCAATTTATTTTCCATATATTCGTTCTTTCGATGCAGCAATAAATAAAAAATACATATTAGTAAATAAATATAAATAAATATTATGTTGCGCAAGTCATGTTCGCTTAGAGGCATTCGTGATTCTGGCTGTGTGGCAAGGTTGCTTACGATGGCTGACGGGTAGAAAGTTCAAAAACAGATGCCAAGGTCTAGATGATTTTTTATGACACCGTTTGTAAAATTAAAAAGAAATTCTATCTTTGAAATTGGATTCAACTCAATATAGTTATTCCAAAATGTCAAAATTCAGATTTGTAATCCTATCTGATGTTAAAATAGACATAAAATATTTATGATTCAACAAAAAAATATTATTTTCACTATATATAAAGTAGTTCACTTTGATAATTTCTCGAACAACTAACAAATATATGGAAATGTAGATAATTAGGAAAGGTGTATGTATTATGATTTCAGTAAAGTTCGCCCAAAACAAAATACAAAATTATCTAAAGTTAGAAAATTACTGTATGAGGTGCCGCATATATATATATATATATATATATATATATATATATATATATATATATATATATATATATATATATATATAGATATATATATATATATATATATATATATATATAAGAGGATATATATATATATATATATATATATATATATATAAGATATATATATATATATATATATATATATATATATATATATATATAACATTTATAAATGTAAAAGACAATAGGAAAACTGTAATAATTCCGACGCGTTTCGTCCGATGTGGAATTTTTCAATTTATTAAACAAAGTAACTAATAATAACAAAACAAAATGTCCTTAGCAACTGGAAGAATTTAGAGAACGCTATTTTCATACTGTTAACTGAAAATTACGTCAATTACTGTCCCGTGTCGAGACATTGTTTTTATTGCTGTGTTGACGGATTCAACCATTTTCTTTTGATTTCTTGATACTGTTCTGTACGTTTGTTTAGGAGAGTAGTAATTCTGTTAAGAAAGGTGAAATACGGAAAAGACCTGGGCGTAGATTAATATTTGGGTAATTTTAAATGGCGGCACTCTCGAGGAATTTCCCTCCAGTTGCTACGGATGGTTTGTTTTATTATTATTAGCTACTTTGTTTAATAAATTCATTTCGTTTTTGCTTTGAAAAGTCCACATCGGACGAAACGCGTCGGCAACTATTACAGTTTTCCTATTGTCTTTTACATTTATAAATATTGACTTTTTCTACAGGTTTACTCTGAGATATTTTTCATATATAAAGTTATATATAGATATAGAATAAGATATATATCTTATTTTATATCTAAATATAATTTTATTTATATATATATATATATATATATATATATATATATATATATATATATATATATCAGAAAATGTATATGTGAGCCTCATTTCAGAATTGTAGGAAAATGATAATAGATTTAAGTACGAAAATTTATTAAAGAGAAACTGACTCAATTTTTGTATTTTTCCAGCTCCGATTATTTAAATCTTTGTATTCATATATTTTAAACAACCATTGACGTCGAACGAGACGCGCGGTATTCTTTGAATTGGCAGAATGCTATGTCAATATAAATAGAATAGAATGACCTTGTGAAGTTTTGTCTCTGGGAAAGAGTTTGTCATTTAGAAGATAAGTTTGAAGACTGATTAAATGATTTTGATTTCGATCAAGGTTGGTATGCGAAAATTAAACTGTTCCAGTTTCAGCTCTATGCCCTTTTCGTCTAACCTGACTCTTTTAATAGATAACGCATAGCAAAAACAATTATGAACTTCATGGAAGTGATAGAATCAGTGGATCATTTAATCAGCACTTCCTGAAATGAATCGTATTCATGAGGTCTGAAGTGAACTTGATATTTGTTCAAATCATGATGTCTTGTTGAGAGTGGATGCTTTTATTATGATTAGAGAAAACGCAGTGTTTGATCGGCGATGATCAAGTGACACTCACGTTGTTTTTGAGACATTGAAAATTACGAGCCAATCCATTCTCATTGAACATGTCAGCGAAGAATTCTGCTTCCAGGTCTCGACCATCTTGATTTTTTTTTAAAATGAGTCCATAAACTGGTACCATCTTCTTAGATGTTATAAATCATCTGAGAATGTTCCTCGTAAGATCGTTAAAAAAGAAACATCAAAAAAAGTCATAAACAAAAAAAAAGAAAAAAAAGAAAGATGGCAGGACCGAAGAGAATGTCTGCATTGATTTCAGTGGCTTCAGAAAACTAGCCATTCACTAGGACCTTCAAGAAGCTACCAGAGAGAAACATGATCATGTGTACTCTTCCATAGATGGCATTACTTGAGTTAGTGTTGTAATACACTATGCCACACATTGTTAAGTGGTTACTGATATCTAAGATAACGGCTCTATAAACTAAGATTCCTCCGAGTTCTTCCATTCTGTGAGTAATGACATCTAAAACATCAGAAGGGAGTTTCAAGTGCGAATAGTGTTTATAGCTCAGGTGGTTCTTTGTGGTGAGGTGATCAACTATCTTCTTGCTGATAACAGATTCAACAAGTTACTAATATTACTAGATAGATTGTTGAAGCGATATTACCAAGAAGACGAACGTTCACCCGAGTTCTTGGAAAGGGTGCAAACAGCTTACAAATTCCAGAGACTTTGGAAGAATAACTCTTTCAGTCAGCGATTAAGAACTTTAGCGATATTCAAGATAATTCACGGCTAAGGATCTTAAATAAACATCAGCGATTTTATTCTTACTAGTATCCTTTGGAGAATTATCGTTTGATGATTCTATAAATTTCATTATCAAAGATAATGCGGCCAAAAAGCTTGTGTTTCATAAGAGTAGAAATCATGTAGGAAATGACCACAGTCGTCTTGCATGATGTTTTCGGCAATGTTCATTGCAAAGAGCTGTTGTCTGAGATGTAGGACAAAAATGAAATACTCCCAGGGATATTAATAATAGCAAACCGGGATTATTTAACTCTCTTAAGATAAATTTTGGCGATTTTGCAGAACGTTACGACAAGAATACGTCTTCTAGCAAGAACGCGTTATGTGACGATGTACAAATATGATCAATCTCAAGTTAGAAAATAGGCAAAATTATAGATTAATAGCAATGAGAAAATATAACAAGATTTATAATGTAGGAAAATAAAAAATCTATATAGCGGATAAAAGACAATGTTTTTTCTGTAGATCTTAGCATTCTCAGTAAAATATCTTTTTCTTCATTATTAAACTGGAATATGATTTCTTTTCAATTAAAAATAACGCCGTTTCACTTTCGTGTAAGACCACAGACAATAGCAGCTACTGAACTGAGGATGATCTTTTCTTGATAAAGTTTTTAAAATGAAAGATTTGATAAATTTTAACAGCACTGTCTTTTCGGTCTACGAATGATGCATGTTTCTTTATGAGGAAAAGACTAATATTACCATTGTCACTGCCAATGATATATTCATTTCTTGGGTGATCAGCGGATAACATCGTTATTGTTGTAAACAAGTCTTTTCAGATTAAGTTGACCTGTTTCTTTTATTGTTTGGTGGGATCTCGTCTAGGCTCATTAGATCAAACGTTGGAACTTAACGCTTTTACAAAAGTAGGGCATCTGAAAAGGCATTAAATGGAAATAGAGGAAGGATTTTGAGTATGACGTCTTAGGCGACATTCCTCTGCTGATGGAATCAAATTTGAACACACGTCAACGACTGCGGCCATTACCAGCAATTTTTTTTGACTGGTTAGAAAAGATATTAGATTTCTTCATGATGTCACTGATATGACCTCTGTATTGCTTTTGATTTTTAAAATAGTTCGCAAATGTCGATTTAAAGGACCGAAGATTCGCAATTATATCAAAATGTTGAAACACAGATTGATTTGTTATCAGTCTTGTAGTTTTTACATTTGATATCACTGTTCTGTAAGGCCCTTAGGAAAATACATCCAAATTCTGAAATTCTTCTACTAGTTTAAGACTGTTAGAAAACCCGGAGCTGTGGACATGCCAAGACGTGAATTCTTTACGTGAATGTAGACGGATTTTTTTTTTTTTTTGCTGTAAGATATCGGTTTTCTTAGCTATAATGTTGAACAAGAATGACTTTAGACATCCTTCGTAGCGTTAGGTTAAAGGCAAAAAAGGCAATGGCTGATGAGAAAATTCTCATCCGCATTTCGAAGCTGAAATATCCAGATGAAAAGTGAAAATAGGAAACGCAAATCCATTGCCATATAAAATTACATAATTATGCCTATAAAGTCACTTTCACAACCCTGAAAAATCCTGTTTCACCCATTCTCCTCCTTTTTACTACTCGATTAATTATTATTACCAGATAATTACAATTTTGCAACTGACTGATTTTGAAAATGACTATAATACGCAACTTAGTCTCTTTTTCTGACAACTGTATAGGTTTTGTTTTTTAATTGAAACTAAACTAACAATTGCGTTACTATGTACTTTTTTTTCGTGTTTTTCCAATGTAGCATGACGTAGTGCACATGTTAGTACTTCGTATGCCCATTCCACAAAGTCTTTCCTTGCAGATTGACCACAAATTCTCGATTGGATTTAAATCAGAAGAGTTTCCGAGCCAGTCGATAGTACTTTGATTTGATCACTGGCAAGGCTTGCTAGCGTGTTCGTGCATCGTAATAATTTTTGTACGCTTCCTTAGAATAACGTTCATCGGAGACAATGACTGTAAGACAACTAATCGAAAGTCGAGACAATAGTGTCTGGGCGTGATGAAAATCTGATGCAATCACGGATGACGCACTATTTTTCAAGCCCAAACAGATTCATATTACTGCATAACATTGAAAATAACGTTATCTGAAGAAACATAGAAATCGATTACGCCCTGTCAATCCAGTGGCTCTAAAACTGACCGTATGGTGAAAGAAAAGAAACTGAAGTTGTTTCAATTATTTTACACAAGGGCGTATGTATAGGGTCTTTTTACAGTTAATACTTAATCATTTATTCCCTCTAACACCCTTTCTATAAGAAACGTTGTGAATATGGCAATGAAGATGAGGATAACAGTCCGAATAATGTAAATAATGCAAGTAAGTAAAGCGCGTGTTGGTCGAAGCTAAATACAATAAATATCAAGTAAAAGTTAATGAAGATAATGATTTAAAAAGGGACAGTAATCTCGTTTTAATTAGAAAAAAATACGAATATATTTAATAATCAACTTGTGAGATCATTTCACGCTCCTCAGATAAAACTTTCTTCAAATTAAAATGTCAATTTTAATTAACTCTTCTCCGCATTTAACACTTTATTTTGCTAACTATATAAATTCAATAAGCAAAATCTTACAATGGCCTCTTTTAAATTTTGCATTTATAATTATTTTATCGTTTTCTCCAACTTTCTTCAGGTTCGAATTTTCACAGTGGTGACTCTATTGTCAGTCATTTGTTACATAAGCGATTTATGAAAAAGCCGTATATAATTCATATTGAAAAGAATAATATTTTAAAAAAAGAGAACCGTACATTCTGTCTGTGGGATCAGGTTGAAATCATAGACAAAGAACACCATTAAAAATTGGTAAACTTAAGGAATCAGCACATATACTAGTCCACAAAAATCTCTTGAGCCGACCAAGCATAGAAATGAATACAATATGGGAACCAGTAATATGGAGTGCCAGAGAAAATCAATAGTAACAACGAAAATTACAATATGAACATTGTTAAAATTGGTTGCTGAAGACATTAAGTTTATAAGTCCCAGAAATTCATATACAGCTGTTCTTAAGGACACATGACACAGTGGATAAGGGCGTTGGTTAGATCCAGTGACAGGACAGAACCCAAAGAGGTATAAGTTCAATACCTGGTGAAGGCAGTGGAGAACTTGGAGAGGGGAATTAACAGGAGATAACTGATATCCATTAGAACAGTCTACCCCAGCGAGCAAAATAAAGGGTTCAGTTCGACATTCCAACAAACTGAAGGCCGAAACGTTGTGATAAATATGCCAACAAAGATGAGGACTATAGTTCGAATAATGTAAATAATGTACCGTACATTGAAATTGTAGATGATATCAACGTTTGCATTATAATTTTCTTACTGCGTTTGTCATTGTTTGTTTTTAGCTCTAAAACAACGAAACATGTACAAGGCAGAGATAAGAATGTCATAAGAATGTCATTAAAATGATTTATAATGAAGAATAAAAGACTTTCTTGTGTAACGCAAAGCTTAATTATAATGCGGAGATTATGTTAGCGATCACACTTTTATAAATATCCTATTCCTGCGTATTTATTTGCATTTATAAAACAAAGGAAAGACTGAATAATTAATGCATAAAGTAATGATAAAAGTGAAATGATAATTTTTGTCTGAATTTCTCGGATAAGAAGTTATTATTTACAATCAAGCTAGTGTCTTCAACTTTGTTATAATTGTGTCATCATTTCGGACGCTCTCCCCTTTGATCATCGTCCAGTTAACCTATGAAATGAAACCTTTCTTTAATCTATGGCAGGAAAGTGCTGTCATTCAGCTGATTATGTCTAGGGATATATCATTTTGATCACTTTACATTATTGTTCAATAATAGCTATGATTGCTTCTGCTGAATCCCTAACAAAGAGAATCCAAGTACAGCTTTATGAAATTTGTGGCATATTAATATAGTGTTCAATCCCTGTTTTGTGTAGTACAGACCCTGACTATACCGAGTTGAGAGACATCTGAAGAAAGTTGGCAGGTACGACGGTTGAATTTTTGCATACGTTTATATAGAAATGCAATTTAATTGTTACTCACAGTTCGATAATTTTTATCAATTTCTCTCAGACTTTCTGGGATGAAGAATTATCATTATTTACACTATTTATATTTGGATTACTGCCCTCATCTTTGTTGTTGTTACCACAACGATTCGTTCGTTGTACCTTCAGGTTTGTATCGGGTTCATTGATCTAGCTAACCTCGATGGCAACCTGAAATGAACTTTTAATATACGAGGGTCGACTGTTCTGATTCCACCGCCCATGCCTAGGGATATTTTGTCTTGTTCTAATTTTTAGTACTGCCCAGTTATTGCTCATCTGTTTTCACTGCTTCCAAGTACACACAGGCCAGCACAGTATGACAGTACCCTGTGGTGAACTTTACCAAGTAAATATAAAAATTATTTCTATAAGTAGTAGCTTCTACTTAAAAATCACATTTGACAATTTTTTAAGCAAAGGAAATATATAAACAATTCAATGTATACGCGAATTATGAGTTGAAAGTTCAGACGTTTTACCTACACATGTCTAGGGATTTTGTCTAATTCTTATTTTATTTGGCACTGTTCAGTTATCACTGAGTAAGGCTGGAGAAACATCGAAAAACCGTATTGAGAGGTGAGACGACGGAATAGCTCATGGTTGATCAAGTATGGAGGGAAACAAGTGTATTTAAATGAAAATAAGGAACACCGGAGAGTTAGAAATCTGAAAGAATCAGCTCATGTGCTAGACTATGAGAATCTCTTTAGTAAGCCCAGCATAGAAATTAATACGATATGGGAGCCGCTGATAAAGAAAGACAAATGACAGCAAGTCTTCAATGGCAGCAGCAGCCGAAGCAATCAAAACATGGGAAGCAGCAGCAGTGAAGAAATCGACAGCCAGCAGCTGTAGTAATAGCAGTGAAGTCTAATCAGTTTAGATTTAAAATTTTAAAATTACTCCGAGGTCTATGGTCTACTGAGTAAAAGCGTTGGTTTGAGAATTTTGTGATATAGTAGATTTAAAATCAATCCCTGGGTTGAGCAGTGTTTATTTGCACACAAGTGAAACGAACGAACAATAACTGAACAATAATAAACAAAACAAGTAGACGAGATATCCCTGCACAAGAGCAATCGAACGAGAATATATTAGAACGTAAATTAAATTGACTTCATTAGTTCGGAATTCTCTGTAGATTACTAAGATCTTTATACACTTGAGGAAAGTCGAAGGAAACAATGGCTATAGTCGCAATATTGAAAATAATGATAACTACTCATCACAGAAATTCAGAAAAGATTGTACCTAATCGTTGAAATAGCGATTAGCCAGAATATATATATAGTAGAGAAGACAATATTTATGAATAAAAATAAGAAAACAAAATAGGAAAACTAGTAATTGCTGATGCGTTTCGTTCAATGTGGACTTTATCAAAGAAAAATACGAAATGAATATATATATATATATATATATATATATATATATATTATAAATTAACTGATTTAAAATATGGTTTCATCGCTACACAGGAATTACCAAGTTTCAATAACCGAAGGTAAAAAAATTTAAATTTAATTATATAATTAAATTAAAATAATTAGTTCTGTTTCATCTTCAAGCGAATTTTGGTTAGCGAAGAAATCATATTTTAAATTAGTTAATTTTGTAGTATTTTTGCTCTGTAAATTTACATTGACCACTGTTTTGTAAAATTAAAAATATCAATAAAAACACCGGATTATATATCTTACTGTTTTTTCTTTTTATTATATATATATATATATATATATATATATATATATATATATATATATATATATATATATATATATATATATATATGCGGTTCAAAATTTAAAATTGTAGAAAAGGGGAACAGAATTTAAAAGAATCCTCGTTGTAATACAAAAAAGTATTAATACTAAATTTTTAATTTACTTTCGTATCGAGTGATATTACTTATATTTTGTCTTGTTGCTCGTATTTTGTACACATTTCAACTTTCCCTATATACATGGAACAGGACCAGAATATTCTTATGAAATGTTCAGTTATCTTCCAATCATTCTTATCAATAAGAATTAATATTTTGCGTTGAAAAATTATTATAGTAGAATAACATCTTGAAGAGAAATTAGACCGAGCAGATTACATGAGCGGCTGTTGAAAGTTCGTGTGAAGTCGGGAAAAAAGAGTGAAATAACAATTTCTTTAAGTTGTTGACAGAGAATGATGATTGCAAATAAAAACACAACATCTTTGAACATTAACAGCTCGGCACCGATCAAGGAATACTTGAAGACAGATCGAACAAAATCTAAAAAGGAAGGATTTGGTTGGTTGTTGGGGCAAAGAAGAAAATATTTCAGATGTTTATATTTGAAGATTTCCTTTATCACAAGATACGGACCAACACTGTACACAGGTCAACGCATTCAAAGTGTTTACTCAAGACAAATTCATGTGTATTTGCATTAATAATTCAGGAATTGAAACTCCAAAGAAATTTATTAAGAAACAAAATATTTCCGTAGGCAAACACATTACTCAAATATGTATCTATCTTTTCTGTCTGGAATTAAGTGATATTAGTATTGACATTATTTACATTTGAACTAATTGATTTAAGTTCTTCAGTCCAAAGATTGGGTAGTACAATACTCCTGACTAATACCATTTAAGTTGAAGTGTTTCTCTGATTGCATCGAGGGGTTCATTCTTCATGGGATGGACACGGCAATTTTCTGGAAGCATTCATTCGACAGTTTTTGTCTATGTTGTTATGGCATCTTCTATAATTCTAGATTTTTCGGCAGCATATCCAGGATTCAAAACTCCTTTCCAAATATTGCGATATGCTCTAAGGGACTGAGTTCCAGTGATTGTGGCCACTTTAAAAATAAATATTAATTCCTTTGTCTCATTACACCAGTCTGCCATTATTTTCTACTTGTGAGACGGGGAATATATATATATATATATATATATATATATATATATATATATATATATATATATATATATATATATATATATACATCTTAAGGCCAACGAAAATAAAAAAGAAATAACTTTTGCGTTGTTATACTTAAAATGAGTAGAACTTCGAAAAATGTAA